>JAODPA010012831.1:0-13437 GCA_025585075.1 Nepenthes mirabilis
TCTCCAAAATATTTTTTAATAAAAAAGAATCAAATCTTTTCTAATTTAAAAAGTCCATGATATCAGTACGATATTCGTGTGATCTAGTTCGAACCACCAAATGACATATCAAAATGGTATGGACCCACATGGAAGTGATCCATAACCTAACAAACTTTTCCTTACAACTATGTGGGGGATTCTTCGCTTTCAGCAGTGACCGTCATCACTTACCTTTCGACAATTTTTTTTTTTTTAAATATGATCCCGGCATTGGCTTCCACAACCTTGAATGATATCCTTCTTTGCTACACCGAATCTAGAGTATTCTCACTTCCTTTCAACTTCTCATTAGTAGTAGAATCACTCCCCATGCATTCTTTCTCAGTTTCCTTGTTCTGTCATATTAACCAATACTCCCGTTGGTCACCTTGACGTTATCATTGACAATCGAAACCTTTATCAAGTGCCAACCTGATCGCTTGCTTTTCTTTTTTACAATCGAAATACCTTTGTTGAGTTTTCACTGGCATTTTCAAACACTATGTAAAAACTTTTTTCGTCAAACTTTTTGATTAAAATCACATTCAACTGTAAATTTGTGGCATATCTTACGCCCTTCAACACGAGCTTTTTCCTATTGCTTGCCCGCAAGCTGACATTCCTAATCTCAACAACTCTCGACGAACTATCGTTTTTCATTTTCAATACCCTATGGTCCCTAGGTGTGTACATGGTGGAAAGGAACTTCTTCGATATTGTATGATGTGAGGAACTACTATCCATCACCTAATTTATCTCTTAATTCGGAAAGCTCTGTGTCTCCCCTACGTGGACAACTAGAAAGTCTCTGTAAGAAGCGATGAGGCCCAATCATCACAATCATAATCCCTCCTCTCTTGATATTCTCCTCTACCCTCCTTTTCTTACTTCCTCTTGGGGTAATCTCATTTTATATGACCCTCCTTACCACATTAGAAGCATTCTATATCTTAAAACTTGGTCTGACTGTTACTACTCTCCAATTTGTCGTCTCGATCCCTCAATCTCTTATGTCCTCGAATACTAGTGAATACCAAAGGACTCGACTCCCTTGAATCCTTAATGCTTTCTTCCTACCTTGACTCATTTATAAGCGAAGAAGCGATGCCATCATGTAATTTGAGCTTATCTTTTCTAAACAATAGCGTTATGACAATATGATCATACAAGACCTATAAAGAAGCCAGCAACACCAATGCTTTATCTTCCTTATTGATCTTTTCATTAAGTACTGACATTTACGTTAAAATTTGATTGAATTCATCCAAGTGCTTTTCGAAACTTTCCCATTCAGATGAACATAGGTTATAGAACTTTTTCTTCACAAACTATCTCGTTGTCAAAGATTTGGATTTATATTGGCTTTCAAACTTTATTTAGACCACTGTTAGATCCGACAAGCTAATGACCTCCTGAAGAGTTTTATTATGAGATATAATTTGATAGTATAATTAGTAAGATCCCTCTTATCTTGTCACTCCTACTTCATCATATTCTCAGGTTTATCTTCCTTGCTTCAAAGTATTTTTACCATTTCTTTTCGAGTTAAAATATCTATCATCTTTTCTTACTAAAGAATAAAACTATTTTGCCAATTAAACTGCTCAACAAAGAATGACAGACTCTTTGACGTTGATGCCATCAAATTAAAGTTTTACAACCTCTCTGATATCATTTGTTGAGATTTGATCCGGATATACACAACTAGTATAACAGAACAAAACCCAAACCCCTGTCAACCGTCGGCTACTAAACTTGTGAGTACAAAGAACATAACAATGCATAACGTTTTTTATTTGAAAAATTCTTTTCAATTAAAAAAAATTATATGATAAATTTTGAATAAATTCATCATAAAAGGGCTGGTTGTACAAACCCTATAAGGATTAGACGTCTTGTAACAAATAGATTAAGTAACAATAAGTATAATAGTAAAAATATGATCGGTAAAGACGTTCTTTTAATTTCGAGAATAGCATACCTAAAGTTTGTGAAAATTGAAACATGATATGACACTCTACTAGATGATCAAATCTTTCTCTTCTCATTTTTCTCTCTCTTTCTCTCCTTTTTCATTTAACTCATGAATGTTACTGAAATACATATCTCTAATATAAGTGTTAGGCTCCTTTATATAGAAATTTTATCCTAAGTTAATTAGGAAGGAAATATAATTTCCTAATTAATGATATCTCTAAATTAGAAAATAATATTTCAAAAATTTTCATAATTAATGATATCTTCAAATTAAGAAATAATTTTGTCAAAATCTTTCCTAATTAAAGATAATCAAATCTCTTCTAATTTAAAAAGTTCATGATAATACTACGATATCTGTGTGATTTCGTTCGAACCACCAAATGACATGTCAAATGAGTATGAACTCATATGGGAGTGATCCATAACTCAATATTTTTAGGTTTGGATTTCTATAGAGCTTCCTCATTTGCCATGGACATCATTTTGAATCCAAAATACTAAGCTAATCAATTATGGACCAAGATATAACCTTTCGTTCCTTTTTCGTTGACTGTTTGTGTCCCCCATGAGTATACAGAAATGAGACTGATTGTTGAAGAAGTGAAGGAAAAGCTAGAAAAAGGATATTATAGCATTCATTTCGGTGACACATTCGGCAGGAAGACCGAGAAGAGAATTCATGTAGCTGTCTTTGATCGGATTAAGCCTTGCAACTCCAACCAGCCTGCACTTTCCATCTTTGTTCAACCTCCTTCCTCTTGTCCTCCTTTTCATTCCTTGCGACTCTTCGGATGTCAGCACCGTCTCCACCATAAGAGGAGGCGCCTTGTAGCCATTCCCAATGGAAAACCAGAAATTGGCCTTCAGTTTAAAATCAACCTACGAAACGGCAATCAGAAAATCACGTTGCAAATTATTAGATTGTCTCTTATTAGAGTTGTATAATAGCTTATAAATTTGTGTTTTTGACACGACGGAGGTAATTTCATGGTTTTTCTAGGATTGTATATCCTACCTTGCCAGATTTTTCATTGATGTTTCCTTGGAGAGTTTCCGGGACGATTTCAATACTCATGAAAGGCGGAAATGGCCAGCCGTATACCGTAGCTGTCGCGCTATTCACCGGCGGAATGCGCACCGTTTTCTGGTCGAAACTGATGAAAACACTTTCGTTCAACCTCCCGTCTTCATCCTTCGTCACATACCCAGTCCCTCCGCCTCCAACAGCATTATATTCAAAGGTATAGTTGGAAATTCCGATCTTGCAGCCATCCAGCGTCTTGATTCTGACACTCTGCGTGCCAATTTTCGATGCCGGTGCAATATGAGCAGCACGTTTTCGTGGGTTTTGATTGTGGGATGTTGGAGATGATAAGGCGATTACCTTGTGAATATCAAACCAGTTTCTGCTTTCTGGAGATAGACATGAGATGCCGAGGGCCCTCGTTCTCGGGGTTCTACCTAGAATACCAGTGATCGTGGTGTTAAAATGGCTGCAATCCATTTGTCTGTGTTTAGGGTTGAGGGAAGATGGGAGTCTGAGTTCTTGTTGTGTGTTTGATTTTCTGTTCACAGAGAGGATATGAGAAGCGAAGTTCTTGATTCATGAAGTTATGTAGCAAGTTCTGTGTGACTTTGCTGGTACGTTAAACAAGAGAAGACGCAAAGAAATTGTTGCGGGTGGTTCTGCCATTTGTCTTTTTAGGGATCTCCTCCTAATCTAAATTATAGGTGAGGAAGGCGTCTATAGCAGGTTATTTATGAATGTCAAAAGAATGCACCACATGTATGAACACACGTAGGGCTGTTCAGATATATTTAATACTAACTAAATTTAAAATACTAAAATATTGAGTTACAAGCCATCTATCTATCTATGACTAAAACTTGATTAGATGTCATCTGCAATTGTTTATAAAACTAAATAAATGACTTTTGCTAGAAAAACTATTAGAGTTGTAAGACAAACAAAGTTCAACAATACAGTCAGGCTTGTTTCATAAACAAACTGAGTTCATCTATAGATGAGTTCTTCTGTGTATTGTTGTTCTATTAGAATTAGTTACGCGGTCATGGGAGAGGATTCAAGCCATGGTAAAAGCATGGCCCAAGATCATATGACATTCCCTAAGGAGAAGAGCAACAACAAGAAGACAAACTCTCGTTTAAAAAATGTTTTTGGGGCATGAAATTGAAGACAAACACGGCAAGTAATTTCATTGGACGACAACTGAGACTTCTCTTTTGATAGGTAAGCAAGAGACTGTTTGAGAGGTCCCTTCTCGGTAGAAGACATTTTGGGAGGGCCACTCAGTGACGAGTTTCTGGCCGTAAGTCAATGTTTTGAATTCAGATATTTCCTTTAACAATTAGAATAAGAATAGGAAAACGGCATGTTTATAACATTTGATAACTATATCGATTATCAGCTGTAAATACATGGCAATGGATACGTCGTTAGTGATTATTGTTAATTGAAAGCTGTTACTACAGTTAATTATTGTTTCATTATTTCAAATAAATAAAAAATTAGTTCTTCTTATAAAACATTGACTTGTTACCGGATCCATGATAGGAGGACTTGTGATCTTGGACAAGAGATCCTGCGTCTCCTTTACTTTTTTTGTTTTCCTTTTTTGGATTAAAATTTTTTTATTAGGGCAAAAAAAAAAAAAAACAATTTAACCATTGAAGAAAAACAATTTAATAACTGTTGCGAAGGATCATACTTGATGAGTTTAGTAGTGTTATAGGTCGCTACAATTTCAAGTTCAACTAATAGCGCGACAAAGGACCCGACAAGCAACGGACTACGCCCTAGCGAGAAGTTTCATTCCACTCAGACCAAAGCGGCAATTAGAGTGAGGTCCAGTAAATGAAGTGTCAAAGGGAAAAAGCGTCAGTGGCCCGACTAATAGCGCAACCAGACAGATTAATTTAGAAGGCCCTCAGACAGATGGGCAACAGAGTGATCGGAGTACGTACATACAGAGCGCCGCTTCAAGTCACTTAACAACTAAACCAGGGAACCACTCACGACCTCCTCACTGTAGCAAGACGACATTTGACATGGTGGTTCCTGTTAAAGTCCCAACAGCTAGCGAATCCCGGTGAGATACTTGTTGTCCACCTTAGTGCAAAAGTCTTCTTCGCAAAGCACTATAAACTCCTTCACCCTTCATAGGAGAGGAGGGAGGACTCTCAGCGGATAGAACAACCCTTAGGGGGTAGAGGAAGAAAAACTGAGAAGCAAAAAAGGAGGGACCGAGAGAGCAACAACATCCTCTTGGGAACAACTCTCAAGGGGGAACAATTCTAATGAGTCACCGATTGTGTACAACCAGAAATGAGCCCAGACCTCCTTCTCCAAGCCATCCTCCGTTGGGAGTACCAATAGAAGCCAATCCTCTTCTCACCTTCCACTTTCACATCCAATTCTGTATTATTTAACATCCTTCTTATATCTTTCTATTTTTTGAGAAAAATTTCTAACTTGAGATTGAAGGATAAATTGGAGAGTGAGTCTCACCAATCCTCTAATATCTTATTTGTAGTTTATAGCATACAGATTCCAAGTTAGTGGTGATGGAGACCGGATCTGCTCCAAGTTGACTTGTAGCAAAAAATCAATTGATTCCCTACTCCATATCCCAACTTGGAAATCAGGAATGTATCAATACTTCACAAAACAAAATGTTGAACCAATGAGAGGGACCATCTAATGATTTCGTGGAGGGAGGGAGCTTAATCGTTAATGTGTGCAAGAAACCCTATGACTCTTTGAGATGCAAGTTGGGATTGCAATCCAACCAAAATGTATGCATAATTAACAAATGAGATACATGTTCAAGTTAAGAATAAATAAAACAAAAAAACTTGATGTGTGGTCATGTGCACCACATGTATTAGACATCGACACTATTTTTGAAAGAGTATCGATGCTTTTTAGGATGTTACGCTATAGATGGTGATGGGGACTACCGAAAGTAGGCTACCCTATCGCAAGGCCCACGGACGAATCTAGAAAGTGGTCAACCTACAACACGTCACCATAACCCCAAGGCCTAAGTTGTGTCCTAGTCGGCCTAATTGGTTCCTAAGGCCAAGCTGACCTTATTGACTCAATCAAGGTGACCTACTCTTGCACATCGAAGAAATTTATTATAATTAGTTACAACAACCAACTTGTATGCCCTTATCCATTCGGATGGTTTAGAGGGAGATTATCACCAATTAGCAACGTCAAACCGCCTGTCATCGCTATAAATATCCCTTCACTCCCACGAACAAGGGAGGGAAGCTAACTCGCAAGTATATAGAAGAGCAAATCTCTGCCTAAAAAAGTGAGCTCTCATAATTTTTACTCGCAAGCTGCTCCCCATTAAGTACATCTACCTATATAAATACTATCCTTACTTTTGTATATCATTACTTACAATTCTTATCATTACATCTTTTTGTTTTTTAAAAAAGATTACTAACTTGAGTTTTGAATTATATATTGGAAAGTGAGTTCCATAAATTCTCTGATTTTTAGTTTTTTAATTGTGATGTGTAGGATTCAGACTATCAGAAACAGTAACCTGACCCACTTTGTCCTACCAGTCAAGGAAGACCTTAGTGGATCATTATTCTGTGCAGCAATTCAGATCTACAAACGCATCAAATGGGATAGCAAAAGTCATCAATTTTTTGTTTAGAGATCAGTTATGCAAGGGGAGCATGGTTTATTCAATTGCCCCATCCGCCGTGTTATTTAAAAAGCCCATTAATTTATTAAGGAGCTGTTGAAATTAAAAAAAAAAAAAGAGAAGGGAAATCCCTTTTGTTAATTATAAATGGAACTGGTAATTAAAAATGCTGGTGGGGTGTACCTAAAATGGTCAATTAAGAGTATTCAGCAGCAAAGGAGATTGTGGCACATAAGTCGGCTAGGCATTCAGTAGGAAGGCCAAGGAAAGTGTTCATGAAATCATCATCAATCCGATCTACTGCCGCCACGCCTATCAACCTGCATTTGCCATCTTTGTCTAACCTCCGCCCTCTTCCGCCCCTCGTCCTTCCTTTGGATTCCTCCGTCGTTAATGTCGTCGCCACCAGTAGTGGCGGAGCTCTGTAAATTGACCCTATTGAAAACCAGAATTCCGCCTTAAATTCAAGATCGACCTGCCAACCAAAAAAAAAAACAGTGCCTATTTTTAACAATCATTCAAAAGCAACACAAAACAAGCAATAATATATGATATTAGGCTTCATAGAGGTGCGACGCTAAGCCGCAAAAGTGTTACAGATTAATTTATAATTATTCATGGGTAGTTTAAAGATCATGAGTTATTATTTATTTAAGCAATTTGGTGGCATGGGAAGTTGTCATGGATAGTTGGAAAGTAATTTGGTATCCCTTTTATATATTATTATCATTAAGAATGTGCTCCTTCATTTTCTTTTTTTCTTCTATATATTATAGTGCATTTTCCTACAATGAAAATATGTAAGCAAAAACCAAGATAAACAAAAAAACCTGTCTTCTATCAGTTCTTTGGCCTTGACAAAAAGAACTACAAAACCCCAAGGTTACTGAGAAGTGAACTTATATATACGCAGACAGGCTACCTTGCCAGATTGATTGTGGATTCTTCCATGGAAGAGTTGTGGGACGATATCAATCTTGAGAAAAACGGGCAAAGGAAAACCCAAGAACTTTGTTGTTGCAGCTGTCAATGGCGGAATGTAAAGTCTCTCAACATCAAAACCAACCAACATTTCTCCCACTGATTCATCATCGTCGTCATCTTCTGAATTCAGCATTCTGCAACTCCCAGTTCCGATCCCACCTTCTGCATTATATTCAAAGTCAGGATATCGTGATATGCCCAATTTGCAGCCTCCCAAGGTCTTAAATTCAACCATCTCCCTATGAGAAGCAGCAGCAGAAGAAAAAGAATAAGTGGGAGGAGAGGAAGAAAAAGAAAATGAGTCTGATGTTTGGGTTCTAAAAATAAGGTTTGGTTGTGTCTTTAGGGAGAGACTGCAGCAGTGATAGTGTAATCTCATCTCTAAACTGCAATTCTCTTGGTTTCCCCTTGCTAGTTCAAATTCATGGGGAGAAATATCAAGGATGTTTGTGTTTCAAGTAAATCTCTGGTCTTCGGTGGCTCAAATATGTGGCCCATATTTTCCATAATCTGTAACCTTATCACTATGAGAGATTCTTAGTTACAACTGTAAAGAAACGTGGCTTTGCTCATATCCTTCTGTAATCACCTGTGCGGATAATGATAATTGCCCGTACATGAAAGGGCCATACTTGCAATGTAACGGGCCTACAGTTATTTAAATATATTATTGGATTATTCTGTTATTGCTATAATTTATTTGTTGTTTTTCGTTGCCATTTGTTTCATTGCTACAGTGGCAACAACACTTTTTCTTTTCGATTAGCCATTCTGTTCGGTCTAACCAATTCAGTTACATTCTTACTATATATATTGATACTGTGCAATCTGGGAAGATAGAGAAGATAATATTCCATTCTCCTTTCGTCTACTTTCCTCTATCTTTTCTCTTTTGAACTTTCCTCTCTATCTCTCTGTCACTCTACTCCCTCTTCCTCTCGTCTTCTGTTCTCCTTTGCCTTAACTCCCCTTCCCTGTTCCCTCTAGTTTCCTCTATTTCCTACGATGAGTGTCCAAGCTTACAGTGTTGAATCAACTACAGCAGACAAGCCCGTATCATAAGGTACTTTCATTAAGACGAAAGCAAATGGGATGATGACCGAATACAAATCGCTCGAAGCTTCGATCGTTGGACTATCGAAGGAATTGAAGGAGGTGAAGGTGATTGTACAACAACACACATCAGGTATCGCCTCTAATACTTCCATCACTGAGCAAATTAAAAAATTCCTCACTAAAAATTTTCATTCATTGTCTCGAATTGAGAAACAACTGCTACAATCTGTAAATCCACTATTACTTCCAATCCCTACTCCATTCAAGATGACTTCGGTTGCGATTCCGCCTTTGCAGACTCAAACCCCACCCTTACTACTACATGCATCACTTGATTCCCAAATGGCTAAGCCACCTTCCACCACAACTCTACAAAATTTCCCTTCTCCACATAGCCTTCCACCCAATTTGTCAATTGAGAACTTGAATCCTGTAGAAATGACCTCACACAGAGAATGTGGGTTGTGTTCCAATTGTGAAACGTTTCATGGCTTTGTCCAGAATATCGTTTCAATTATAGAGGCTGACTTCAACGACAATTAATTTCTAATGAATCCATTTTTAGAAACGGTTCTTCAACATATCTCTGGCCATTTTGTTTCTAGAAAATTTATCAAAAGTCTCTCCAACCATATCTATTCATGCCTTAGAGGGCCATTTTGTTTTCTCTCCTCTACAACTGCAGGGATTAATCGCTTGCCATTCTATAGTTATACTAGTGAATAGTGGCGCCACTCACAAATTCCTACAAACTTGCTTGGTCAAAAATTTAGGGCTCACCATCAAGCCTTCTTATAATCTTCTTGTCACACTTGGTAGTGGAGATTCTCTATAAGGTAAAAGGTTGTGTACTAATAGTTTGAGCACCTGGGTTCGTCTAAATTCTAGGTGAACCTCTCCTTCTTGCCAATTGATGCGGCAGACTTGAAGTTTAAAGTGCAGTGGCGAGCATTCGTGCTGTTTGACTACAAAGCCTTATGGATGAGTTTCAATTATGCCAGCAAACACTGGTTGCACAAAGCTGCCATGTCTACCATGACATTAGGTTAGCTTATACAAAGTGAGCTCACCAATTTTACTGTCATCTATTTCCAGTTGACAATCTCCCCCAGTTATGGAGACATCTCCAGAAGACAATTTAACTATCCTTACTCTTCTAACCCATTTACGTCCTGACGTAGACCCTGCCATCTATTCTACGCAACCCAACATCTTATCCTCTTTTGTCAATGTATTCACTGCGCCACAATCCCTCAATGCTCTACCGACCACCCAATTTCCTTGAAATTGAATGCCGTACTTGTGAAATTTATGTTAATATTCTTTGATGACTTCCTGGTCTATTGCCCTTCTTGGGAACAACACTGGATCACTAAACTCATGGGATTTGATTTCGAATTTGTTTACCAAACAGGCCGAGAAAATGCCTTGCAGATGCCTTGTCCCAAGTACCTAAATGGCCTCTTTGCTCAAGAATTGCCATGGTGATCCTCTTGATCAGATTGTTACAGTACCTATCGAGGCTAGGGAGTCCTCACTGCTCATGTATACAGCACAACTTGTTGGTTTCAAAAAAATCTCACAGTATAGAGAAGCTAGAAACTCAGAGGAGTAAGCTAATAGAAGCTGCTAATAAACCCACATGTATCATTCAACGAGTCTCTAGTAGAGAGAGAAAATTAGCTCTTATGCAAGATGCTGTCCAGTTGAAGAAGAAGCTTAAGCATGAAGAGAATGTTCATAGAGCTTTAGAGAGAGCTTCCACTAGGCCACTAGGGACATTGCCTTGTCTGTCCCCGGTCCTACCTCTTTATATATTAAAACTTCTACTTGAAATAGGTGATTTGGATTGGCTGCAGTTGGGTCACGGCTGCTGGCTGCATTTTTGTTATTATGAGGTATGGCAGTTGCCATGCTCATGCTGATGGTTGGTGCTGTCCTGAAGCAGGTTGAAGCCCTTGTCTGATGGCCATATATATGGGCTTGCTGATACAGCCTTGTTTCCTAAATTGGGATTGCAGTTACTGGAAGGTTGCAGCACCTATTGTGAAGATTATGCTGCTGGAATTGCTGACTATGTTCTTCCGTAGCTTGCTGTAGCTGGTGTGCAGATGTTCCCGATGTGCTTTTTTCTGTGTCGAGGGAGCAGGTGCTAGATTGGATGCATTCTCCATTTTGCTATGTTGTGAAGAACGGTTGATGGAGCTGCGATCCAAAGGGTGATGGAGTTCTAGGCCGTTTGACTTTGTTGCCTTGCTTTGTTTATGGGTTGAGGGAGCAGGTGATGGAAAGGTTGCAGGCTCCTATTACTATGATGTGAAGTATATTTTGTTGTATGCCTGCAAACTGATATGCTGAGTTGCTTCAGCCGACATATGGGATAGCTATCCAGGCTCGATGTGGTGGGATTGAATTAATCATGTTCAACATAAGACAGATTTCTTCTTTTGTCGATTCTGTTAAATGTTATCCTCCTGGAGGATCCCTTTTTTGTATGCTATTTTTTGGTGTCATCTGATGTACTAAACTACTCGGGGTATACTCTAGCGTGTTATGCCTTAACTCCAAGTCAAAATATTTGGAGATAATGCATAGATTGTGTAATTTTTTATCCATTTAATCCAAATTTACTTGCTTGCAAAAAAAAAAAAAAAAGAAATAGGTGATTTGGAAAAAGAGGTCGTTAAACTTGACGAATTGGTAGATCTTTTCAGACAAGGCTTATACCAAAAAATAGTGTGCATTTCATTCTCTATGAGGAATTTAACTGATGTCTATGACACAATTGTTTATGCAATTAAACGTGATGGAGAATATATTTGGGCCTGAAAGAACAATGACAAAAATGTCCAAAGTAATTTACTTGTTCAAGGTTTCAAGTCATTGAGTCCAATGATTTCTGTATTGTTGTCCTCTGATGGGAAGACCCTGGCAGTTGAGGCAGCTCATGGGACTGTAATTAGAAACTCTCGGCTGCAGCAAAATGAAGGAGAATATTCGCTATGCTTTGCTACTGGACATCTAGCTACTTGGGCTTAGGTATTTGGATATAATAAATTTAGAGTATTTGAATCGATGGATTGGTTTTAGATATTTGGATTATTAATTAAGATTTAGAGTTAAATAAAAAATTTAATTAATTTTAAACCAAATTTGTAACGTCCCCGGCGCATCCGCATGTAGATATTGTCTGCTTTGGCCCGGGAGAACTTCGCGGCGTCTCCAAGCCTACAGGCCGCAGCCTGGGAGAGTTTCACGGCATCTCCAAGCCTACAGGCCTCACGGTTTTGTTCCTGGCAGACGGCCTAAGTCGCCCCTAAAACGCGTCTACAAGGAGGGAGGTGTCCATGCCCTTATAAGGACACTTTGTTCCCCTCCCCCAATCTAATGTGGGACTTTACAATCCACCCCCCTTGGGGACCCAGCGTCTTCGCTAGCACACCGGACCGGATCCCGGCTCTGATACCATTTGTAACGTCCCCGGCGCATCCGCATGTAGATATTGTTCGCTTTGGCCCAGGAGAATTTCGCGGCGTCTCCAAGCCTACAGGCCGCAGCCTGGGAGAGTTTCACGTCATCTCCAAGCCTACAGGCCTCACGGTTTTGTTCCCGGCAGATGGCCTAAGCCGCCCCAAAAACGCGTCTACAAGGGGGGAGGTGTCCATGCCCTTATAAGGACATTTCGTTCCCCTCCCCCAATCCAATGTGGGACCTTACAGTTTTGTAACGTCCCCGGCACATCCGTATGTAGATATTGTCCGCTTTGACCCGGGAGAACTTTGCGGCGTCTCTAAGCCTACAGGCCGCAACCTGGGAGAGTTTCACGGCATCTCCAAGTCTACAGGCCTCACAGTTTTGTTCCTGACAGACGGCCTAAGCCGCCCCCAAAACGCGTCTACAAGGGGGGAGGTGTTCATGCCCTTATAAGGACACTTCGTTCCCCTCCTCCAATCCAATGTGGGACCTTACAGTCCACACTGCTTGGGGACCCAGCGTCCTCGCTGGCACACCGGATCAGATCCCGGCTCTGATACCATTTATAACGTCCCCGGTGCATCCGCGTGTAGATATTGTTCGCTTTGCCTGGGTGAACTTCGCGGCGTCTCCAAGCCTACAGGCCGCAGCCTGAGAAAGTTTCACAACATCTCCAAGCCTACAAGCCTCAAGGTTTTATTCTTGACAGACGGCCTAAGCCGTCCCCAAAACGCGTCTATAAGGGGGGAGGTGTCCATGCCCTTATAAGGACACTTCGTTCCCCTCCCCCAATCTAATGTGGGACCTTACAGTTATAAAATCAATAATCTGATTTGAAATCCGATTTGGGGACGTCACAAATGGTATAAGATTCGGGATCAGGTCTGGTGTGCCAGCGAGGACGCTGGGTCCTTAAGGAGGGTGGACTGTAAGGTCCCACATTGGATTGGGGGAGGGGAACGAAGTGTCCTTATAAGGGCATGGACACCTTCCCCCTTGTAGACGCGTTTTGGGGACGGCTTAGGCCGTCTGTCAGGAACAAAACCGTGAGGCCTGTAGGCTTGGAGATACCGTGAAACTCTTCTCCCAGGTTGCGGCCTGTAGGCTTGGAGACGCCGCAAAATTCTCCCGGGCCAAACCGCACAGTATATATATGCGAATGCGCCGGGGACGTTACAAAATTAATTAAATAAATATTTATCTCGTGGAATTTAGTGTATTAGAATTTATT
>JAODPA010012842.1:0-13437 GCA_025585075.1 Nepenthes mirabilis
GTGGACGCGTGGGCCGGCTCAACGGCTTGGGCCGGCTCACCATTTGGGCTGAAGCCCACACTTCCAACAGCAGGGCCTCATCCGGCAACTAAAGCAGTCACTGTCATCTCGATCTATTGTAGGACAAAGATGCATACACCTCGAGCCCTGGCAAATATCATGGTCAGCACCCCACATGCTGCCATCTCGGGCATTGGACCAATACTACATGTAAGGGACAGTGTGAAACACCCAGAACCATTACATAAAAAAAACACTGGCCGAAGCAAAGCCCACAGATGTTGTACACGGCCACGTGGCCAGCAGGGCTTCAGAACAATCTTTGGGCATCTCTTAATCCAGGTCATGCTTCAGCAGACTCAACCAGCAGAATGAAACAACCAGCAAAATCCAAGGAACTCGATTGAATTACCACCATGACCAATACGGACAATGTTCACTATCTCTTGGTAGAAAAAACTCAGCCAAATGTATAACAGAAAAGCTTTAGCACAGAACAGCTACAGAACATCTCGGACAAAGGTAACATCTCGGTCATTAACCATGCGGAGTCTTGGACAAGCTTACATCCCATCCAAAAGCGAATTCTAGCCCTCAGCATCGCGGAATTCACCATAGTGAATTGTTCAAATCAACCCTGGCTAAGGGTACATTAACCAAGCCAGTAAAAATCTGAGATCACCATCAAAATCACCATTTCCAGTACAAAAACCAATGGAACTCCAACCTGCTTCGTCCACAGCACTGATGCAATCTCAGCCATAGGGAACCTCGGTCAAAAACAGCTCCTCCCTGCAAAACGCACGGCATAGCCACCTTGTACAAAAGCAATTAACTGTCTAACTCAAAGACAGCTGAGGCTGTAGCTCCTCACAGGCAGTAGGTCAGCAGTGATTCCACGGAAAACAAACATGGCCATAGGAGCAGGTAACGTGCAACCTAGACCATCAGATGCAAGGTTCAACACACAAGCCACCAAACAAGAAAAAACAGCAGTTTGGTAAGGGAAATGGCAGCAGCACATGCCGACTGAATTTCAGAGTCATTTATACACCACATCCTGTCACATTTAGGGGTAAATTATTGACCGTTGTGTTTAGGTTGATCTCTGATGAGTCTGATAAGTTATAAGAGAATGTAATGGTTTTGAGAAAGGTTAGAATTATGTAATTCTTGCATCATGATAGGAGGCTACCCACGAACAAAGTGGAGGAGATGCTTATAGTTTGAAATTGCTTCGCCCATAGTTGGGGCTATTCGGCGAGGCCCTTACCTTGAGGATTTATAGGTTGCTCATGAGAGATCGTTATTGTCCAATAGTTCTACAAGTTTGAGAAAATTATATCGTAAAGAAGAAATGAGTATACGATAGTACAAGTGGTAATTTGATGACTGAAAAGGTGGATTTTAGCGTCTTTTGAGGAAAGTGAATATTGTGATCAATAATTGATATTTGAAGTCTTTGAATTTAATGTGAGGTCTGAGTTTTCAAAAACACAGTAATTCTAGTAATCAAATTGGTATAATTAAGTTTGGGATAATTAAAATTGGGAAAAGTGGGAAATTGGCCTTAGAGCAGCAAGTAGCAGAATTGGGCTCGTTGCTGGCTCGAGCCCAATAGCGAGCGTAAAAAAGCAGATTGTTATGGAAAAGTGCTTGCACGCCACTCACTCAAGCGAGTTGGAGGGCGCTAATTTCAAAGCTTGTGCGCTCATCGCACGCTCGCTAGGTGCTTGAGTGTGAGTCCGACTTTTAGCCATCGACCTATTTTCGTTTTGTTTTAAAAAGGGAAGGGGAGGAGAGAGAAGGCCAGTTTGCATGAAGAGTAGCGAAGGAGGGAGAGAAAGGTGAGGGAAAAAAAGGGAAAAGAAAGCAGATTTTTGCCGTTCTGATCCGATCCGGATCAAAATAACGATAAATCGGGATAAGGCAAGTGTACCTCAGACGTTGTTTTCCATTTTTATTATTTTTAAATATCTCCATTTTGTTGTTTATACTTTAAATCTCTTGCTCCTCTAGATTTGACATGAATAATGCACGATTCTCATGACTCTTGAATTAAAATTCATGTTTATGTATATGTATAATGAATTGTGAACCCCCTAAGGCAGAATACTTTAGAGAGAGAAGCTCTCTCTTCTCTCTAACTTTTAAATTCGATCTGTGCATTGGATTTTGAATTCTCTGATCGTCGCCGGCCATGGCAGGCTCCCTAGGGGCCCCTAGGTCCTCCCCAGGACTCCGCCTCCCCTGTATTACCCTTTGTTTCTTCTTCGATGGATTTCGATTCTAAATCCCTAGGTCAATCCTCTCTTTTGTTTCCGTTGCTAAAGAGGGACGCGGCTTCTCATTCCCCTACCCCTGATACATCGTTCTTAGAGTGTTCGAAACCAAAGGACCTCCGCAAAAGCTCTGACCATGTGCAGTCTCCTCTGGCCCCGTCAGTGGCGAACGGTTCTGAGGTGGGCGTCGGCAATCCTCCTGGTATTGAAATGTGCCCCTCTCTATCTCGCCCCCTGATTGTCGGGATGGTGCTCCCCCTTCCTGGGCCGGTGTTGTCCAGAAGGATAGTGTTGGAATTTGTAAAGTTTTAACATTCTACCCCCAGGCTATTGGGGGTGACACTGCCACCATTTCTCCTCCAGCTGAAGTTATCAATCAAGGTAACCTCTTCTAGGGCTTTACCTTAGTTGGCCATTTTCTCGATTCCCCTCGTCATTTCCTGGCTGTTACAGCCATAGCCAGGAAAATCTGGGCTCGATTTGGACTCTTGCACATCACTGGTGATGAAGCCGATTTTTTCTTTTTTCACTTCTCATCCTTGGAGATGATGGAGAAATACTTACTGGATGAACCATGGCTCTTTTTTAGGAAAGAAATTTTCCTTAAAAGATGGTCTCCGGGCTTGCTCTTGACAAAGGAGGAACACAAACGGTTCCCCATTTGGATTAAATTATCCAACCTGCCGATTGAATACTGGACTCACATTGGTCTCAGCTGGGTTGCTAGTGCCGTTGAGAAACCTTTGCAGCTTGATTCCAGGACAGCCCGTATGGAAAATGTTTCCTTTACCAAGATTTGTGTCGAAATGGGTATGGATGACCCTTTTCCCAATTGCATCGCCATTCAATCTTGCCTAGATTTTGAGTCCCTATCTGTGGTGAACGTGGAATATAGTTGGAAGCCTACTCGCTGTGGTCGCTACCGTTTGTTAGGTCATGATGAATCTAAATGCCATTCCAAGAAAGTCCTCTGACATCCTAGTCAACTTCGTCCCAGCTCCTCCGATTCTGACCCTGCTGTAAAAGGCCAAGGGGACTATGTAATGAAACCTGTTTTAGTCGGCCATCTAAGTGGTGCTAATGATTCCAGATGCTCTGGCAACTCCTCTTCTCCCCTTCTAGTGGATGATGGATCCTTGAACCCTACAAGTTCTGTCCAACCTGGGGCAGCAACTCAGTGTATTTCGGTTGATGAATAATATCTGTCAGTGCCATAAGTGAGGCTACCTCCGAGCGCCTGATGGATGAGCCTGTGAAGTCTACTGATGTTAATTGTGTTATTCCAGTTGAATGCCCTTCTTACGGGGCTGGGTTGGATTTCCATGCTCCTCCTTTTGATGCTTTGATGGCAGATCCTATCCTGGATGATGACTGTAGCAGTTCTGATGCTGAGGATAGGGTATATGAGCAGGGTTTCTGTCACCAAGTTGCCAGGGCCCCTGTGGTTGTTATCTCTGTCGCGGATATGGTGCTTAGGGGTCTTAATTCTTCTGATGCTCAACTGCCTAGCAGATGTGCCCACCCCATGCCAATCTCTGATGAGGACCGCTTAGCAGCTCTTGGCTCTCCATGCTGTATTGCTGAAGGCTTCATCCCTGCTGACCAGCCTTGTCAAGAATCAGGACTTCCGAGTGCTGGTACTGTCCCAATAACCATTAGGCCGATTTCTAATGCGGACCGTATGGAAGCTTCAGGTCCAAAGGCTGCCACTATTAAAATGGAGCCGATTATTCCAGATTGTGATGTGGCAGCCTTAGTCGCTGTCCCTTCGAGATTACCAACAGAGTTGGAGTTTGCTGATGACCCTGCTATTGATTCATCCCACAGCCCTCTTGTTGTGCAGATTACCCATAGTAATATGGCTCCTGACATAGACGTTGATCTTGATCTAACGCCCAACTCTATCTCACGTCTCACAAGTAAATATCAATGCTGCCCATGGAAGCCTGCAAAGTCCTAAAAAAAGAGAAAACCTTCATCTAAAAACTCCAAGGAATCCTCCAGCACATAGGATTTATGCGAGATGGGCAGGAATAGAGATCTCTCCCGGCCGGCCTTTTTTGTTTCCTGAATTGGGAGGCTGAATGCATTCCTATTGCATCTTGGAATCAATTTTTGTAGTGAGCTACTAAGTTTTAGCTCTTGTTTGGTGTCTTGGTTATCAGGAATTACAACTTGTTCTCTTGGCTAGGCTCTAGGAGAATATGATGTTGGGGGATAGTTGTGCCTGGATAGTAATCAGCCGGTCTGCTGTCTGGATTTGGTAGTTTTCAAGTCTTGTTCTGGCTCTGTCTTCTCTGTTTGAGCATATAAGTGCTGTGATGCCTTCTACTGAAGATGTAACAGTCCATAGATGGTATCTGGTTTTGCTAATATGCTGCCAATATTGAGTAGTGGGAAGAAGCTGCTGGAATTAGTACAGTTTCTCTCTTTACATCTTGCTAACAAATGCCGAGGTGGTTTGATCTGAACCTCCTCTGCCTCTGGACTAGGCTGTATGCATTTGTTCCCTGCTATTGTAGGTGGCACTTGGAGATTTTTGCCGACGAGACCCTTTGTGCTGCTTTCTCCTGAATTGCCTTATGCTGAGGACAATTGCTGGCTGGTATATGCTTCCAGTAGGAGTGAATGGTTTCCCTGCTGTGCCCTGCTAATTCATTGGGATTTACTGCTAATGCAGTCACTACCACTGGGCATTCCAGTTCCTCCTATTTCGCGCTCCCGGTTTGGGCAACCTGCTCCTTTCGTTGATGTGGACAATTCGGTTTGCCTAGCACGTTTGTGTGTACTGCTAGGTAAGCTTCATAATGCATGGAACTACCGGTTTAGAAAAGTGGTCTGATGTGCTGGTATGTGGGCATTCCAGTTACTTCTCTCTCTCGCGCTCTTGATTTGGGCAACCTGCTCCTTCCGCTTACGTGGAATCTCGGTTCGCCTATCATTTTTGATGTTGTGCTCTGCCAGCTTATTTCTTTGCCTGGTTTGGCTGTTTGGTGCCTGGTCGATGTGGCCCGTTTGCCTCTTGTGCCGGTTTGTTACCATCTGATATAAGTGCCCGGTATGGTGATGTGGAAGGTATAGCCTTGTTGTTGTGGCCAGCGTGGCCTTGGTAGCCGGCCGGTGGCTTTTCGTCCAATTGGCATAAAATGTCGGTTTGGAATGATGTTCTATTCTCGTCAGGTCTGCTGTATATGCCGATGCCCGATCTGCGCCTAGCACCTTTGTTGCTGCTTGCAGTATACGTAGCCAATGCTGCCGTTAGAAGGCTAAGTTAGTGTCTATTATTTGGAAGTATGATCTTTCATGATCTGATGTATTTTTGGTTGTTTTTTATTTTTTCATGTCATGGGTCTTGGTCTCAAATCAGGACTTATTCATGAGTTTTGGGGTACTTTCCATGGTCTTTGCTCTAATTTCAAGTCGAAAAAACACTTGGAGTTATCTCAAAGTTTTGTAATTTTTAAATTTAATGCATTTTACTTACTTACCAAAAAAAAGTATAATGAATTGTGCATTGATTTCGTGGAATGACTCATGTTTGTGTTCGATTTGTGTCGTATAGTTTGCTCTAAACCCTAACTCGAAATTAGTGATATATTGGTGATAAATATGGATGGATTTTGTATTTGTATATGATTACCAATGTTTATGGCTTCGATTTTACAGTTTGGTATATGTTTTGTATCCGATTTATGTCCAAAAGCTTCGTATGGAACCCTAGGATAAAAATTCGGGATTTGGTGATTGAAAATCTTAAATCTTGAGATTGAAATGTTAATTGGAGATTTGATGAGGCTTATCTGACGATTTGTACTTAAAGATTTTATCTGAAACTGTATTGTTAAATTATCGAGAATCTCTGAAGTTAACCGAAGGTTTAATTGTATAAATTAGAATGGTTTTTGAGGCATGATGAGTTATGATTAGGGAAATAAGGACAAGGATACCTCAAGTTAAGTAAATTAGTAGAAAGATCGGACCTAGGATTGCCATATAGTCAAATAAAGTTTGCCGGCATAACTTGAAAATGGCCTCATCCTTTGGGTGATGTGTAGTCTGTCTTTCAATCAGGGTACTAAACAATAGAAATTAGGCCTAAAAGAATCATCCTGCCTCAGGATGTAAAATATGGAGGAAAATGGTTAAACTGAATGAGAAATCATCCAGTAATTGAAATGTAAAGTATGGAGGATAATGATTAAGCCAAAAAAAAGCATCCTGTCCTCGGGATGTAAATTATGGAGGGTAATAATAATTAAATTGAACAGGATCATCTTATCCTTGGGATGTAAAGTATGGCGGATAACAATTAAGGCAAAAATGGGCATCCTGTCCTTGGGATGTAAAGTATGGAAGATAATAACGAGTAAAAGAAAAGGGCCATCCTACCTCAGGGCCATCCTACCTAGGTTGATGATGCTTCCGATTGTCTGGTGGATTAGTATATGTTCCGATGCTATGCTTCTGGTTGTGGTTGGCTATACACATGTGATTTGTGGTGATGTTGGGCTCTGCTCTTGAATGCTAGCCCTCATTGCTGTTTCTCGTAGCCAAACTGTAGGGTTGAAGAGTATCTGTAGGGGAAATTTAGATGCTACTAATGCAGCTTTTTGCTCGAAAAATGTTGTATTGCTGCTGATGGCTTGCCCGGAAGTGGTATGGGAGGGTTTGATCTGATGCTGTTGGAGCTAGGGCAGCAGATATTAAGATCCGCTCCTCTGTTTGTAATGAAGGCTGGAGTTATGCTTCTGCTGTGGGTTTGGCCATTGAAAAAGCTGATGTACTCGATCAAAATTGAGAATCAGGTTAACTTTTCAAATTGTAATGTGGCATCGGGTTGCTGAAAACAAGCTTATTGGTGGTTTTGATATACTTTCCCTGGCTGCTGTTCCAGGGGGGTGAAATCCCTCTTCAGATGGCTCCAGTTGGCATCTCTCCGGTTTTAGAGCTGCTGCCTGTCAAGCTCAAGTTTAGCTAGTTGCAGTCTTATTGGATTTTGACAGTCTCTGTATGGCTGGGATCTGGTGGAATTTGGAGGTTGCCGTCAAAATATGTGATGGGCCTCTGAAGCAGTTGGTTTCCTCTTGTTCTGCCTGCAACTTGTGATTGAGACGCAAGCCTTTGGTGCTGTAAACCGGGGAGCACTACTGGGCTTTAGGTGATATTTGCACTCCTGGTGTGACAATATTTTGCTGCTGATGTTGTATTTGGTTTTTATGAGCTCAGATGTAGTTTCTATGCTATGAGCATTCTCAGTCTGAGGTATTTAGATGATGGTTGGTGTAAATGTTGCCGAGGTGCTATAGGTGCTTTCTGTGGTGATATTAACCCAGGCCACGATGGACTTTGCTCTCGTAGGTGTAGCCCATGGTGATGATTATCCAGGGTGGTGTATATGGACGAGAGCACAATTAGTTCGCGATTCTTTATTGCTGGATGGTGTTACTACAGCCTGTGATTGTGGTCATTGGGGATTGAATACATCGTCGGGTTGACATAGGTGGTAGGTAAACGTGCTGCTCGTGGTATCGGCGGCTATCATGCTGATAGTAGCTTCTGGTGGTCGCTAATATTCTGCTGCTGTTCAGTGCAGTTTTTTTTTGGTGTCAACCGGTGTGTTGTCCAGTTTTTGGTGGATTTCCAGTCTGGTTTCGGCTGTTTTCTTCTTTGTTTGAGCAGCTTAGTGCAGTATAGCTTAAGGCTGATGCTGCAGCAGTCCAAAGATGGTTACTAGCCTTGCAAAGTTGCTGATGCTGTTGAGTTGAGGGAAACAGTTGTTGGAATTACCCTGCTGATGGATGCTGATGTTGGAAATGCTGAATCTAGTTCCTGGAGCCTTGCTCATGCTGATGTGCAGCAGCTCCTGAAGCTGGTGGCTATTCTGCCTGCTTAGTATGTGGTGCTGGGCTGAATTGCAGATGGTGCCGGTGTCAGCTCTGTGTTAATGCGTATTGGTACTGTTGCACAGCTGTTGGCTCGTGTGCTGAATTTGCACTTGGTGGTTCGGCAGGTTGCGGTGTTGTAGTGGCAGTTCAATGCAGGGGTGGGAAGCTGCTGTCGGAAGTTGCTGCTGGGTGATGGGGCTCTGATGCAGTTGCTCTTTGCTTTTGCTGTGATTAGCTCTTGTGATGCTGGGTTCCTGTGGCTACGGATGAGCTGCCAGTGTGAGCTGATGAGGAAACCCGTGTTGTTCCAGTTGATCCTGCACTGATTATCCCTCCCCAAAATGCTTTTCTTGCTCTTCTGGGTGAGGTCCTTGTCGTGGTTATCCCTCCCTTAGATGTTGTGGAACCGAAGAGGACATTGATTGAGGCCCAGTTTGCTAATATCGAGACTCGCCAATTTCTGCTAGTATGATTGCTTCTGAATCCTGCTGAGGAGCCTTGCTATTCAAAACCTCCTATTGGTGCCGAGGTGGTTTGATTTGGACAAAAAATTTGCATTAGACCGGGATGATGCTTACTTCTAATGTGCCTTGGCCGAGATGCCTTGGCTAAGATGCCTATCTCAGCAGAATGCCAAGATGTATGCCCGGGAGGGGTTGCTTTTGACTGGGGTCGTTTTGGCCAAAGTGGTGTGCATGGTAATATGTATTTGCTTGTGTATTTTCGATTGTATTTCTATTTTTCATGACTTGGCTCATGGTCTTAGATTATGACATGTTCATGAGGTTTGGGGTACACCCTATTGTCTTTGTTCTAATTTCAAGTCGGAAAAATATTTGGAGTTAGCACAAAGTTTTGTATCTTTCTTTTAAATTTAATGCAATTTACTTATTAACAAAAAAAAAAGTATGGAGGATAGTAGTTTTTAAATGAGAAGTTAAGTTACTTGAACCTGTGAATTAAGGAATTATGATTGAATTGTTTTCAGATAAGGACCCCGAACTAATAATAAATGAAGAATTTGTGTTTTTTATCCAAGTTTTTAGAGATGAGAGAAACTTTCGTATGATTACGCATTGTTTTTATGTTTGTGCCTCTACCGTACACATATTTGATTCTTGTATTTCTTATATGTTTATTTATCGTTCTATATATGCATGTTTATATGATTTATATATATTATTGTGATTTTGGGTACATTTGCTAAGCTGCTAGCTCAGTCCTTACTTTATGTTTTCCCCTCCAGATAAGCAGAAGCCTAATAAGAATTGAAGTCAGAACTAGCTAGAAGAAGGGAAGCTTGTGAGTTTTGAAACCCTTGGAAGATTTTGGTGATTTGAAGGATTTTGGACGCATATAGCTAGTGTTTTGAAATGAACATTGTATATTGCAATAATGTGGAATGATGCTATGATGCTGCTGATCAAAATTTGTGCTATAATGCTATGATGCGCCGCGTGCTCACATGAGATCAGGCCATCGAAAATCAGCTGGCTTATTTTTTTTGGTAAGTAAGTAAATGAAATTGAAGTTAAATGAAAGTACAAAATGATGTTTTAACTCCAAATATTTTGCCGACTTTGAGGTAGCACAACGAGTTAGGGAATACCCCTAGCATACCATGGTCCAAGTCATGGACCGATCGCGAAGGAACTCAAAAAATAAAATAAATACAACATCTAGATGAGCCACATCTAACCCGGCCATTCTCCACCCGGCCACATTACAACTTCGCCAAAACCCTGGGCAAATACAACAAACGAGCACCACATCCCAGGCGCACATGTACTTCAGGAGCTGCAAAGTCCAGCACCACTTGCAACACTAGCAGCTCAGCCACTAGCTTCAGGATCATCAGCATATCAGGATGAGCATGGTCCAAAGAATCAGTCTCGGTGTTATCTGCACCAGCAACATGACCCGAAGAAACAATTCCAACAGCTTCTACCATGAATCCTCATAGAATAATCACCCCATCCACTTCAGTAGCCGAGCACGGACGCTGGAGCCGATGCTAGTACAGAGCGTTGCCTGCATCTAGGTGCAATGCCTCCAAGAGTCAAAACACAGTACAACAAGGCAGTAAACTTCCTGCAACATTCCACCATCAAGCAGCCCGCACTGATCTGTAACAAACAAGCAGCCAGAAAAAACCATCCCAAAGGCACTAAATGTAGCATTTAGTGATTGAGATTTGTTACGACAATAAAAGACAGCTTCAGCCAAAATCATTGTCACATTCCTACAAGGACTGAGCAACAACGGCTCAGCAGGCGCCTATAACCACAGCAGCTACTATCGTCCACCCTGCAGAAAAGTCATGATATCCATGAACAATTCCAAGGCCAGCAGACAGCCACAGGAGACAATTTCACACAGGAATCTTGTTGCATTTAGTAGATCCCTGGACAAATGCTTCCTCTCCGGCAGACAAACCACAACACGGCCAGTTCAGCGAAATACCCAATAGCAGCAAATCAGCTAACCAACCAACATAAGCTCTTGGCAACTGCAGCAAAGCTCCAACACCTAGCAAAAGTTTACAACAGTAGTTGCACATCCCTGCAAAGAAATACCACTACACTGCCGCAACCAGCCAATACACTAAGAGCATATTCAACCCCGTGCCAGCAGCTTTGCAATATTGCCAAAGTGCAATAACACTGAGTGGACACCAGCATCAACTGCAATTCAATCCAGCACCACATACTAAATAAGCAGCAAGCCGACCATAGCATCAGAACAGCCAAAAGCCAACTGAAACCTCCATAGCAACAATCAACTGCAGGATTCAGCATTAAGATGGAGCAGCAGACTCAGTAGTAAAAACTGCATCAATCATCACTGCACTAGCAAACACAATATAGAAAACGGTCTTTTCAACCAGTTGAATTGACAAGGCCAATTCAGCACACGGCAAATAGCAACTCAATTGCACTAGTTTGCATCATCAAAATAGTGAGCCACTCCGGGCAACAAGCATGGCAAAAAGAATATCAGCAATGCGAAGAGACAGGGGCTCACCACTAAGACATCGCCACCTTGCCAAGAAATGCCAAACTATCTAAAATAATAGCAATTGCAATGCCATCATTACAACAATTATTATCAGCCTAAATACAATTCAAGCAAAGCTCCAACAGCACATAACCTAAGATCTAGGTGATGCCTTGGGTTTTTTGGATTTTTTCTTTTTCTGAGATTTTGATGGCTTCCAAGATTCACACTCCATAGCCATCACCTCATTGACGCTTAATAATTTCTCTTTTGAGTAGTCAATGGCCCGCCCCAGACAAATATCAACAGAGGACTCATAGGGGCTTGCTGGGACAGCTCTCGCATGCTTAATTGAATCCAAGGCATACTTTTGTTTCAGACGTGATATAGAACTTGGCTCACTATCTGAATCAGTTTCTGGGTCCATTACATTGAGTTGCGCATCAGGAGGGACATCCATACGACCGGTAGCTTCCGATAGGCACATAGAACGGCTAGGGTCCAGATGACTCTGAGCCACAGGAGAAATGTCAAGGTCGGAACCACCCGTAAGGAAGTTTATAGGAGCCTTGGAAGGAAAGTCATCAGGAGCTTTGGCGAGATAGCCAAGAGTTGAGGGTAAAGAGGCAAGAGCACTCTGGTGACAGGAGTCCTGAACAGAGGCCTAGATCTTAGAAGCAGAATTGCAAGCAAATTGGTCCGGAAGAGAAGAAGACATCGAAGCATCAGGCAGAGGAGCCTGGGATGCCTGACCAGGATCAGCAGCAGCTAGGTTCGGATTTACCAGTGACACAACACAGGGAGAGGCATGGGAGTCCATCATAGCCCCATTAGATGGACCACTCACACATAAACCACAATTGGCATCACCAGACATCGAAGACTCATTTAAAAGGTTCATGGTGGAAGCCTCCAGAAAACATCTATTGGAGGCTGGAGTGAAACCGGATGATTCATGGCTCCTTCATCCACTGTATGGGGATCATTAGCAACATTCGAGTGCCCAGGGTGTAAAGAAAAATCCTTTTGGTCTTTACCCCCATGGACAAAAATGGAAGCTCTGGAACGAATCTTACCTGGATGAATGTTGACATTCTTGGTATGGCAGCATGACCCAACAGATGGCAGCGACCACATCAGATTGGCTTCCAACTATACTCCACGTTCATCACCAAGGGTACAGAATCATGGCAAGATTTAATGGCGATGCTTGTGGGGAAGGGCCCATCAACACCAACTTCAACACAGATTTTGGCGAAGGAGATGTTTTCCATATGGGCAGTCTGGGGGTCAAGCTGCAGGGAATACCCAATGGCACTTGCTACCTAGCTGAGAACGGCATGAGTCCAGTACTCGATCGGCAGATTGGAGAGTTTGATCCAAATGGGGAATCGTTTATGTTCTTCCTTGGTCAGGGGCATGCCCGGAGACCAACGTTTAAGGAAAACAACTTTCCCTGAAATGAGCCATGGTCCAGCTCGAAGGCATTTCTCCATCATCTCCAGCATTGAGAATCAGAAGAAGAAAAAACCGGCTTCGTTACCAACGATATGCGTAAGGCCATATCGGGCCCAAATCTTTTTGGCGATGGCTTTGACAGCCAGGTAGTGAGGAGGGGAGTCGAGGAAGTGGCCGACTAAAGTGAAACCCCAGAAGAGATGACCTTGGTCGATAACTTCTGGCGGTGGGGAGATGGTGGCAGATTCAGCCCCACAGGCCAGTGGGGGGTAGAATTTCAACTCGTTACGCAACTCATGGCAATCCTTACGAATGATATCAACCCAGGAAGAGGGACCGCGAGCATCACCTACAGATTGCTTGCTGTTTTCTTTTGATTTCGAAAACCCCAGGAAAGAGCCATCCGGTGCAGGAGAGTGAGGATCTTCATCCCTCTTCAGCAAAGGAAAAGGGGAAGAGGAGCCACTGAGGGAAAGGGGTTCAGCATCCACAGAAGGAGAAGGAATAGGGAGAGCAGGGGTGTGACGACCCGACTTTTAATATTATCAAAAGCCGTCGTCAATACTAATTCATATAATAAAAGATGAGCATAAAAATTTATTTATTTATTTTTCTTATCTTTATTCACAACCGAGATGCATTCTAAAGATAAATAATTTCATAAATTCCAAAAGTGCCACGGAAACATACTAACGTCAACAAGCAGCGGAAATCAAAAATTACAAGTTCCCTCAAATAAAATAAACAAAACTCCAAAAAAATCTGCTCCAGCCAGCAAAACCATAGGACTCTATTCGACTTCGTCCTCCATAAGC
>JAODPA010012853.1:0-13436 GCA_025585075.1 Nepenthes mirabilis
GTTTAAATACTTATAATTTAAATTTATTTATATTCTAACACAGAATCAGTCAAGATTTTAACAATAAATTCCATGAGTAAACAAATTAGCTCCTTTTTTCAATCATTAAGCATCATTTAGTAGTTCTCTATCCAAATGCTTTTATAAACTTTCCGTGTCTCTACTTACACTATTTTTAATATGTAAAAAAAAAATCAAAATAAGCAAAATAGATCGTGTTTTAAAACATGCTAAATGGCTAGATATTGTACCAACACCTGAACATATTTAGACAGCACGAATGAAGAAATAGTTGCACAACAGATGTACTCAATAGAAGCCACTACAACTGAACAACAGTCACAACCAAAGACACAGCCAGAATCTGCAAATCAAATCCCTCAGCAGCAACATCTTAATCAAATTTACAAAAACATAGCCAAAACAGATCAATTCCATACAGTAATAATTCCCCCCCCTCCCCCGTAATCACTAGTAGCTATTTGGTTCTTTGTAAACTTGTTCCAACTCAAGCAACGGAGTTTAGACAAGGTAGATATCTCCATAACCGGGCAGTGTACATCTGCAAGACAGTTCACAACCTAAGAAGGAAGTTTTCAAAATTTTAATTGTTTAAGATTTTGTAAATGAAAATACATAAAAATTACTCTGAAATATTATGCATTATACTACCAAAATGATCAACTAAAGTTATCTTCTAAATACTATGGACCATTTCTGATAAAAGAAAAGGTTGGTAGGGTTGCTTATAAACTGAAATCGCCCCTCCAATCGACGGTGGGCATAAATATGCTAAAGATTAGATTACTGTTTAAACACAGTAACCAAATCGCCCCTCCAATAGCCTTGTTTTCACGTTAAATGGAAAATCAGTACCACTAAAAAATAACATTTTTTAACCACATTTTTAAAAAAATAACCACTAAAAAAAATCTGTTAGAAAAAATAAAAGAACAAATCACCACACATCAACATTTTTAACTAAAGGGAGAAAACAAATCGACAACAAAAAATGAAGGAAGAAATTATTTTACAAGTTATAAATTTTTTTTCTTGCCTCGATTTCGTGGTTTTCTTCCTGCGACGGTGACGGCGACGGCTCTGCTTTGTTGCGGCTCGCGTTCTTCCTCTTCTGTTCGCGTTCTTCTTCTACTTGTGGTTAGGGTTTTTACTCACAATATTGCAAAAGGAAGAGGAGATGGAGGGAGATGAAGAAGGCGCACACTGCTCTCTCTCTTTTTCTTCGTTCTGCTCTCTCTCTCCCTCTCTCTTTCGTCGTTCTGCTCTTTCTTTCTCATCATTCTTCATTTGTCTGCTCCCGCCCTGAACCCCTGTTAGGGTTTTCTTTGATTTGCAAATGACAAATCTCACCCGTTGGATTTAAAACAAATCCAACGGATGAGATTTATCATTTTCAAATTAAAAAAAAAAAACATAAAATTGTGCGCGTGCAAAGCCGTTCGCACGCGCACAATAAGTATTAAAATAAAAAAAAAAGCATACTGTGATGGGCGCCGTTGGATGATATCCAACGGCACCCATCATGCGGCACAGGCCCTGTGTCGCATCTGTGCAGTGCAGGGCCCCTGCTTCCGTAGGAAATGAGGTTTTTTGGTTGGTGAAGGATAGAGCGGTTTTGACGTCTTTGAATGGTATTAAATGCGAATTCTCTTCCTCTATTTTGAGTGATTGGAGAAAATTTTGATTGATTTGTAATTCGCGGAAATTGAGCGACAGACGACGTCTTGCCGACGGTAGAGTTGAAAAAAATTCATGCGAGGTATCCTCGTTTAAACTACTGAGTTAGGTTCCTTGTTTGATGGATCAACTTTTTTGCATCTCTTCCTGCTGCAAGCTGTTGCTGCAAGGTGTGAACAAATGGTTGTTTATATGAAATTTGTTGTGGTCAATCCTGTATGAAAGTGCTTGGGTTTGAGGACATAGGTTACGTCTGAGGACTCATATTGAGGACGAGAACTTTGCGCAGTTATGGTCCATAGACTTGTTCACTGGGTAACTGAGGAATCTGCGCAGCATAATTTTGAGGACTTATGAACAACACTTAAACCCAAGGATTCTAATGAAGGCAACTTTGTTACTTGCGCAGGAAAGGCTACAGAAAAACGCCTAGCCGGTCAACGGGATGTTGACCGGCTATGAGGAGAAGTCAGTCAATGGAGACTTGACCATCCATAAGAGAAGTAGTATCACCCGTGGGTGCCAATTCAGAAGATTGATTGGGCACGCGTGATATCTGCGGAGTTGGCGCCGTCTCTGCAGAGCACGATGATTTGCAGAGTCGCGGTAGAGCCATTGCAGAGCTGTACGTGCGCCAGATAGTTACCTGTACGCACATCTATCATGCCGAGTAAGCGGTTATTCAGATAGTTTGTATATGTATATATATTGAGTTTAGGAAATATGCGGGTGATGCGTGAAGAGGAGTGAAAAGTGTGTGAAGAAAAAGAAGAGTAGTGAGTGAAAACAAAGTGTAAAGTTCTGTATTCTTATACTCGGTTATTCAGTTTTCGTCTCAAGGGCTCGTGTAACCGTGTGTTTTTGTAACCAAATTCATATAGTGAAATTTGTTTGTGGACTAAGTGTCCATTGATTTTTTTTCTTATTTTAGAAGGGTTTTTCACGTAAAATTTTGGTGTATTCATTCTTCCTTATTCTTTTTTCATTACTGTTTATTCTTACTTTGTTAGTCGGATGCCATTTTTCTTAACAAGTGGTATCAGAGATTTGGTTGAGTGCTTGCGATTAAATGGCTTTGTCTTCAAAGAACTTACTATTTAGTGTGGAATAGTTCAATGGGTAAGGTAATTTCATCTTTCAGTAAGAAATGGAGAATAATATTTTAACTCGAGAAGAAACGGTGAAAGCGCTGAGGAAGAAGGATAAGAAGCTGAAGAACTTGACTGAGGAGGAATAGCAAGACAAGAGGGATTTTGCAAATTGTACCATCAAATTGTATCTGGCGGACAATACGCTATAGGAGGTCCTCGGCTTGTCAGACCTAGTTGAGATTTGGGAGAAGTTTGAAAGCAATTATAAGTCCGATTTCTTGACAACGAGACTGCATATAAAGAAGTAGTTTTATGGATTGCGTCTGTCCGAAGGGCGAAGCTTTGAAAAGCATCTAAACGAGTTTAATAGAATCGTAACACAGATGTCGGTCTTTGATGAGGAGATCAAGGAGGAGGATAAGGCGTTGGTGTTATTGGCTTCTTTGTCAGTCTCGTACGACCACATTGTGACAACATTGTTGTTTAGGAAGGACACACTTAAATTCGATGAGATCGTTGTATCCTTACTCATGAATGAGGCGAGGCGGTCTCAAGGGATTTTCACTTCTTCCCACTCCGATGTGCTCTTGACTGAGTCACGGGGAAGAAGGGGCGTGGCCCAAAGCATAGTGAAAAGGGTCACAGTAAGTCTTGCTAAAGGTTTTAAAACGTTGAGTGTCATTATTATGGTAAAAAATAACACATCAAGAAATACTGCTATAAGTAAAAGCGTAAGAATGCTGAAAGGGAGAATAAAGTAGAAAAAGGACGAAGTGAAGAAAAGGCCTCGATCTCAATAGTTACAGGAGAGGATTTCCTGTTAACCTATGAAATGGGCGACACAATGCGCATGATGGATCACGAGTCTGACTGAGTGATAGATACGGGTACTTCTCCGCACGCCACGTCCATAAGGTATTGTTCACTTCTTATATTCCGAGAAATTTTGGAATAATAAGGATGTGAAACGAAGGAACGTTCCCAATTGTTAGCAGAGGTGACGTGTTGCTAGTTACCAATAATGGAACAAGGTTATTGTTGAAAGATGTACGACATGTCCTTGATATCTGATCGAATATAATTTCAGCCGGCAGGATAGATGATGAAGATTATTACAATACCTTCTGTGAAAGAGAATGAAAGTTGACCAGGGGGTCTCTGGTTATTACTCATGGAAAGAACTCTGACCTGCATATAATGAATGCATCTACTGTGGCCGAAGATGTGAATGCAACTACTGTAACCGGAGTTGTGAATACGAGTAGTGAGGAGTCCTCGGACCTATGGCACCATCGGCTGTGCTACATGAGTGTAAAGGGATTATGTTATTTGGCCAAAAGGGGCCTTATTCTGGGAATGAAGGAAGATGGATCGAGGACTTGTTCTCACTGTATGGTCGGAAAGTAACAAAGGGTCTGGTTTCATGGAGACTCGTCCTCTATGAAAGCTAAAGTGCTTAACGTGGCTCCCACTGATGTGTGTGGACCACTTAAAGAAAAGTCATTTCGAGGGGCTCAGTACTTCGTGTCATTCATTGATGATTATTTAAGAAAATTATGGATTTACCCACTTAAGATAAAGGACCAAGTTCTCGGTACCTTTAAACATTTTCATGCTCTGGTGGAATGACAGATGGGAAAAAAGTTGAAGATCGTCCGAAACAACAATGGTGGCGAGTACATCAGGGCATTTGATGCCTATTATCGAAAGCATGGCATAAGGTATCAGAAGACACTACCAAAGACGCCACAGTTGAATGGAGTAATCGAGCGGATGAATTGTACACTCTTGGAAAGGGTTAAGTGCTTACTTTCTGAGGCAAAGCTTCCTGAATCTTTTTGGGTAGAAATTTTGAAGACAACGGTTTATGTCATCAATAGACTGTCCTGTAGGCCTTTGAATGATGAGGTGTCAGAGAAGATTTAGTCTAGAAAGGAGCTGTCCTATGACTATCTTCGAGTATTTGGGTATAAGACTTTTGTACACATCTCAAAGGATGAGAGGACCAAGCTTGAGCTAAAGACAAAACAATACGTCTTTCTGGATTACGGGAAAGATAAACTTGGGTACATACTTTATAACCCAATTGATATAAAGCTTGTACAATCAAGGGATGTGATCTTTGTTAAAGGTGAAACAATTGAGGATATTGGTAAGAAGACCATATCTGATACTAGCCGGACAGACAAGATACGTACTGATACTATCTATCCAATATCTCTTCACTATGAGGTCAATGGCCTAGGAGTGGCCAAGGAGAATAATGAAATACGTGCAGCCTCTAATGAAGATGAGAATAAAGTCACCCCTCAACCGACCGAGGAGGTTGAGGAGGTTCCTGCCCGACACTCCACGAGAGATAGGAGATTGTCCATCCGTCTGTTATCCAGAGAGTACGTTCTACTCACTGATAAAGGTGAGTTTGAAAATTTTAATGAGGTTATGAAGGATGAGAATAAGGAGAGATGGCTAAAAGCCATATAATATGAAATAAACTCTCTATATGAAAATCATACGTTTGATCTGGTCAAATTACCTAAGGGGAAGAGAGCCCTAAAGAATAAATGGGTCTTCCGTCTGATAAGAACACCACGCAGTCGATGTACAAGTTGAGGCTGGTGGTAAAAGGCTTCAACCTGCGAAAGGGAATTAATTTTGATGAAATATTTGCTCTTGTGATGAAGATATCCTCAATAAAGGTTGTACTTGACTTGGCTACTTTTCTGGATTTGGAGGTGGAGCAGCTGGATGTCCGAATAAGGTTCCTTTATGGTAATCTTGAGAAGAAAATTTATATGAAATAGATAGAAGGATTTGCTGTCAAAGGAAAGGAATGGCTAACATGTCGTTTAAGAAAAAGCCTATGTGGATTGAAACAGGCTCCAAAACAGTGGTGTAAGAAGTTTGAATCTATCATCGTTGGTCAATGATATCAAAAGACTACTTCTGACTACTGCATCTTTATACAAAGATTTTTCGAGGACGATTTTGTAATCCTTCTCCTTTGTATGGACGACATGTTAATCGTTGGATGCAATAGCACTCACATAAAAGAGTTGAAGTAGCAACTTTGGTAGTCATTTGTTATGAAGGACCTGGGGTTTACGAAATAGATTCTGGGCATCAGAATAATTCGCGACCAAGAGGTAAGAAAATTATGGCTGTCCTAGGAAAACTATATTGAAAATGTGCTTTAGCGTTTTAATATGGATAAGTCAAAGCCAGTGAGCACCCCACTGGCCCACCATTTCAAATTGAGTAGTCGACACAATCCTTCTACTGATAGAGGAAAGGTCAGCATGAAAGGCGTCCCATACTCCTTGGTTGTTGGTAGCCTAATGTACGTTATAGTATGTATGCGGCCAGACATAACACATGCCATCGACACTATCTGCTAATTTCTATCTAATCCTGGAAAAGAACACTGGTCTGCAATCAAGTGGATTATGAGATACCTTCGGAAAACTTTCAAAATGTGTCTATATTTTGAAGGTGACAAACCTCTGTTGGTAGGATATACCGATACAGATATGGTCAGAGACGTTGACACCCGAAAGTCAATTTCGGGATACTTGGTTAAGTTTGTTGGAGGAGTAGTCTCCTGTCAGTCAAAATTGTAGAAATGTGTTGCCCTTTCTATTATTAAGGTCGAATTCATTACAGTGACAAGCTTACAAAGAGATGTTATGGATGAAAGAGTTCATCCAAGAATTAGACTTTAGGCAGGAGAGGTATGTGGTACTTTGTGACAGTTAAAGTGCCATACACTTCTCCAGAAATTCCTCATTCCACTTAAGATTGAAGCGCATCGATATTCGATATCATTGGGTGAGGGATGTTATAGAAATAGGATTGTTGTCACTAAAAAAAGTCAAAACCGAAAAAAATGGGGTGGACATGATAACAAAAATTTTGCCAAGAGGAAAGATTAAGTCTTGCTGCAATTTGACTAGGCTAACATATTTTGATTTCACACGGTCGTGAGAAAAAATTTATTGTGGTCGCTCTCGTATGAAAGTGCTTGGGTCCTAGGACTCAAGTTACGTCTAAGGACTCAAATTGAGGATGAGAACTTTGCGCAGTTATGGTCCGCAAACTTATTTGCTGAGCAATTGAGAAATTTGCGCAGTATAATTCCGAGGACTTGTGAGCAACACTTAAGCCCGAGGACTCTGATGAAGGTAGATTTGTTACCTACGTAGGAAAGGTTACAGAAAGACACCCAACCAATCAACGGAATATTGACTGATTGTGAGGAAAAGTCGGTTAATGAAGACTTGACCATCCACAAGAGAAGCAGTATGGCCCATGGCCTGTAGAGTACGATGATTTGTAGAGCCGCTATAGAGCCGTTGCAGAGCCGTACGTACGCCGGATTGCTACCTGTACACGCATCCACCATGCTGAGCAGGCGGTTATTCAGATAGTTTGTATATGTATATATATTGAATTCAAGAAATATGTGGGTGATGCGTGAAGAGGAGTAAAAAGTGTGTAAAGAAATAGAAGAGTAGTGAGTGAAAACAATGTGTAATGTTATTTGTGTTCTCGTGCTCGGTTCTTCAGTTTTCACCTCAAGGGCTTGTGTAGCCGTGTGTTTTTATAACCAAATTCATATAGTGAAACTTGTTTGTAGACTAAATATCCCGTGATTTTTTTTTTATTTTAGAAGGATTTTTCACGTAAAATTTTGGTGTACTCCATTATTCCTTTTTCATTGCTGTTTATTCCTACTTTGTTAGTCGGACGCCATTTTTCTTAACAAACTTTGTTATTGGATGGCTAAATATTGGGTCCAATACCAAATTCCAATTGACCTGTAACACGTCCAAATTCATCAATAACCACAACACCACCAAACGTTCTGAAATTATGGCTTACACAGATAACTGTTGAATACACAATCCTCACCGAATATGGAGGATTACTATAAAACCACCAATCTGTGGCTATGCTGTTTGGCACCCAAGTTCTACCGATTGCCTGCTCCACATAGTCCGGTAATTCTTCGTAAAAGAAGGGCCTCATCGGATTACTATAAAACATTAACCTCTATATATTCACCTAGAACAATTATGGTTCGTTTGATGGCTAGAATGGTTTTAGTCAGTCTATGGAGGACTTGTAATGCCTTGTTTCACCTTTCTTGAATGAGTTGCATTGAAAACATAATGTACAAGAAGCTGGAAACTACAAAACACATTTATAGTTAATTTTGATGGAGGAAAAGAGTGTAGAGGCTCCAAAAAAAATAAAATCTGATGCCTCACCACAGTGATGATAATCTTTTATTTTTCCTTTTTTTTGGGCTAATTTTTCTTATGATGATATTGCTGCCACTTGCTGAGTTCTTACGATGAAGATGGTGTCATTTGTAGTTATTTAAAGCCTGATTTTATTTATACTGAAGAATTGATGCACTTTTAGTAGTTGAATTGGCTCATGAGAACGGTCATTGTATCATTGTATATGGTGTGTTTTTTGAGGGGGATACCAAGAAATGGATGTCTTGCCTGATTATTTTTAATGTGATCATCCTAAGCAAAGCTGCTACCTGATCAACGACGGAAGAAGTTGCATGAGTTTGAGAAGGTTTCAATTAAACGATGCAACAGGTAATACATGTTCAATTCTCCAACCCCTTAAGTTTGTACAAAAAAGCATTACAAAAAATGCCCTGGGCAATCAACCTTTACAGCGTTTATCAATGGAGAGTTTAGATTAGATGAACTTCAGAGGCATTCATACCTCACTGTATTTGCCTTACACCATTTTATCTGATTTTAATGTTTTCTGTACAATTTTATGGAATTCATTTTTAGTAATCTCCCGTGCCTAAAACTTAAACATTTATCACAGTGCATATAAATCATGTCTAACTAGACTGCATAATATCACAATGTCAACGGGGACAAAGCTTGCAATAAAATAAAACCAAGATATACTTAAAATTATTTGTCCTGACATGATGTGAGACATTGCCGGTCACCAGTTTTGTTGCTGTAATCCTGATGTTCAAAAGCGTTTCCAGATACACAGGGTTTTTTAATAAGAAATGATGGAAAAGTTTTATTGCAGGCAATAGTGTATCGTTCAAGAAGTCCCCCAATTGATGCTCTGTTGATGATATATTATATCAATAATACAATACATTTTATAGACACCAAGTTGAGTGGTAACTCTATCATATTTGATGCAGACGTGGGACAATGTCTCCCTTTCTTCACAACCATGGGCACAGCTGCTGGCTGCCTTGAAAATTGAAAGATGGTTGTAACCTTGGGGCCGGGTACGTCAGTGGGCTTAAAGTTTAGAGACAGTTGGTGCGGGAGTCGAAAGAGGCAAAGGTATGCACCTTACATAATGGGGATCAATATGCCCTCCTAAAAGTCCACAGTAGGGAGTTGAAAGTGGTGGCAGCGTACCACGGCAGGAGAAAGAGACTGCATGGACAGAGAGAAAGGACGAGCTGGTAGGAGAGAGAAAGCGCGATTTGGATACCTCAGAGCATCATTTTTTCCGATTTGGTTGATATAAAGTCGAGGTAAGTATCCTATAACTCTATTCTTTGTCTGATTTTGTATCTGATATATTTTTATTCCGATTTGGAGGCTTTAAATTCGTGGGTGTACTTTTAATTAGCCCGCTTATTTTTTTTGTGCACGCATGACCTTTTTACTGGTCAATTGAGGTATTTGTTTTATTTCTGTTAATATTTGAGGGCTTTGTGATTCTCTAAAAAAATTGATAATTATTGGATAATAAATATTTTTATATCAGTATATCTGTATGAAAACGAGTATAAAACTTGCATTATACTGTGTATTTTCACGTGCATGTGTCAGGTTATGGTCATTACATTCGGATTTGTTATTTGATATTCTGGTTAGCTTCTGATAGAGAGATATTTGTTATTAAAAATTTCTTTCTGCAGGCAATAATGTCTTGGACATAGTAACCATTCTCATTTGGATGATTTATTTGAATTTATATATATTCGGACTTCCTAATATATCTGACAACTTGAATAATTGCACCCAAAATTGCGGGTGGCAAAATATAGTAAGCAACCTTACATATATGAGACATAGTATATAGGTAACCTAGCATGCTGTCTTTACCTATATTTGATTTGGCCTAAGATTATCAGATCAGGAGTAATCTTTTTCTCAAGCTAGTATTTAAATAATCAGAACTTAAATTTGGTATATGTTTTGTATTTCTGTATAGATTTAAATATTTGGATTTAGATTTTTAGACCTAGATTTGAGATTCACCGGTTTTGCCGATAGATGGATTTTAATATGTCTCACACAGTGGTTTTAAATATATGTTTTGATTCAGACCTTTGAAATATTTGATGTGATATTTTTTTTATTTCTATGCACGCGATTAGATTAGCTGGTTATTGGATTTTGCCTTGGATCACAAGCTGATCAGGTCTTAAATTTGGATATGGATTGAACTTTGGTTTAGACATCCGCTTATTGGAATCGGTCCGAACCATTTTTATTATATATATGTGTGTGTGTGTCTTAAGGGGACTGCTTTTGGATTGGATATTTATTTAAATTTGATATTTGATTTGAGTACAAAACTATCATTAAATTTGGATATTAAATTTTGTTAGATTTGGATATTGGATTTTCTAATTTGATACTTATTCCTTGACCCTCCTTCTGATTTGTTGGATCCGTTTATTCATATATGATATTTGTTGAGCTCTAAGCTCATATTTTATATTTTGTCCCCTTAGAATAGATGATTGGGCCATATTACAGAAGTAGGGTAGAGATTCGACACGACATCGCAATCACTGGTGAGTATCGCATTTATTTAGATAAATGATATCGGTTGTATATCGATTTTTGGATGATTTTGTTTGGTCTATGATGGGTATACCAAGAATGGGCTGACCCAAAGTCAACGGAAGCCCAAGAATGACGGTCAACTCTTTAACGGCCCAGTTGGAGAACAGGTCCAAGAGCTGAAAGGTTCGGGACGGTCAACGCGCACTCAAGCGATCAATTCAGACGTTGACTGCCTACACACAACACGTTGGGCCTGCCTGCACACAGCACGTTGGGCCCAAAAGAGGCTTTTCTACAATAACGGGCTTAATCCACCCGAGCCCATGACCCATCAGGCGGCCAGCAGCGGCACCCCAGGCATCTTCCACGATCCCAGCTGGCATCCGAAATGGATATTGACAAAATTGACGTCCTTCATGTAAGGAATGCGCCCGATTTTTTCAATATCTTACCCACTGGGGATTCTAACGGTAAAGAACGCCAAATGAAGGTCGGCCATTTGGAAAGCTACTGGATAAGGAAACTACCTTGCACAGTTTGCAACTGGCATCTGCTTTAAAAGGCAAGCCCGCCAAGACTCGTAGAGGGAATCACTCCTTCCAAAAGAGGAAGATCGCCCTCTCAATCATAAATATGCCCTTGAATTATCATTCAAGGTATGCTCTCAATTACTCACGCTTTCTATAACAAACTCTCTGAATTACCAATGCTTTCTGCTGCGCAAACATGTGAACAAGCAACCCAAAAAACCTAAGGCATACAAGCGCGCCTCTCACGGCCGTTTACTGCCTCCCCACATTTCAGATTCAATGAGGCATCCTCGTCTCTCTTTCCTTTGGAAGACATACTTTGTCTCTCTCTTTTTCTCAATTTACAGTTTCATTCTTTCGAAGGTTGTTTACTGACTTGAGCGTTGGAGTGTTTTCGGTAGGACAACTTTTCGCCGACATGCTGACCTCCTGTTCTATTTAGTGGTGTACAGGATCCAACTCAGAGAACGGAGCCGGAACCAGGATGAGCGGATCACCCCGAATTTGTTCAAAGTTCGGATCCAAAGACGCATCAGGCTATAATTGAGATTTTGGAGTCAGCTGAGTGTAGGCCCTCGGGTTGTATATTGAGAATTGTTTGGTTTATTTCTTTATATGGATGAGTCGATGTTATTATTTGGACTTTTTTCTTATGATTGTTTCGAGCAAGTCATGATTATATCGTTTGGACGGTTACTCAAAGAAGTCTTGTACGGGTTTTAATTTGTCGGGTTTTTTGTATTTGATTTGTCACACATAAGTTAAAATTTAATTAATTATTTAATTGATCTGCTTAGTGGTCTCTGAAAATCCCTCTTTCACCTGCAGCTCCTTGGTTTCCTTGGAAGCCCATCCACGTTTGAGCCTAAGCCATCCTTCTGGCGACATACTCCTCTTCCCCATGAAAATTCAGCTGATCCTCGGTGCCATTGGACTCCATGGGTCCAGGTATTGCTCTAGTACTCTTATGAATGTGTCCGCAGAGCACTCGAGGAGTCCATTAAGATCAGAATTACCACCCTGATTATTAAGCGATATTGACCGTGACATACTCCTCTTCTGTCAAGAGCGGCCTCTCGACGAACATCCTCAAACATTTGCTAGAGAACCATCTATCATATTTTGTTTCCCTTCCCTCGTAAGTTTGCAATTTTAGAATAGGTCCCTGTGATAAAAAGCAAGAGATAAGATTTTTTTTATTTCATATATTCCTCCGCATATAATGAAAAAAAGAAAAGAAAATCTTATAAGCTAATAAAATCAAGGGGAATATATGGTGGTCATCATCTATGCATTGTTAAAGCAGCAATATTCTAATATAAGTATCATGGGGTTAAATTATTACGGCCTCTCTTAGTAATATATGAATAAAGCTATATGTACACACACAGGGTATACAATTTAGGAAGTAATCGATCAATTTTACTCTTTGGTGGTAAGCCGGTTGAACAATCAAGCCTGTAGATTACTACAAACGAGGCTTGAGCATTAGTAATTTTGGTTTTTCATCTTTTGGTGAAGAATAACAAATACATTGAGGAGTTTCAAAGGCCAGAAGCCTTAAATTGTGAAGGATGGGTTACCTTAATGGGATGTCTTTTGGTGGGCAACTGGGCAATTTGCACCAGACATTTTAAAAAAAATAAAAAACTTTGGCTTGAATCCCATAAAATTAGGCACGTAACAAAGGGAAATAGTAGTTTAGAGAATGTGCTCTTCAGGGGGCCCAAGGGCATGGGCAATTGCATGAGCCATGAGGTTGAACAACTAAGCCCTGCCAAAAGCTATTGCTTTGGTTTTTGAGCTTATTGCTGCTCTTGTCATCTATTGGGCTTATATTTTATGAAAATTATTTTAGGGGTACCCAATAAATATTATTAGAATATCTTAAAAACGTGGTATTTTATTTATCTGTTAATTTTTATATGGATTTGTTAGTATAAATAACTTAATAAAATGTCACGTAATTCTAAAATATTCTAAGAGTGATCGAAGAATATTTCCTTAATATCATCCTACTTTATTGATTGCCATAAGCGCCATCCCAAAAAAGTCTTCTATTTTTCTTTAATAAAGAGGCATTTTTATGTGCGTGCCTTGGTATCATGTTTATATCATCATATTAAATTATCCCGGTTGGTCAATTTCTATTCATATAAATCGTACTTCTTTGTTTCACCATTGAGAGGGTGCGGCTAGCTTTGGTGGCCACCACTAAGCATGTTGTAAGTATCGTGGAGCCTGTTACATGGGGTGATTCCATAATACTTTTAAAAAATATAGTATAAATTTTTTTATTATCTTTT
>JAODPA010012864.1:0-13436 GCA_025585075.1 Nepenthes mirabilis
TATAAGGAGTACATATCCCTAAAATATTACCATTTGACCCCTAACTTATTGTTTTCTATATTTCTTACCAATTTATCCTTCAACTCTATTTCTATTTGATTCTATTCTTTTAAAATAATTATTTTATTCTTACCTTATTCCATTTCAATAATTAAACATGCAATTAGAAATGACTTATTAGAAAATATAAAATAACCAGAGATAGATTATCACAGTGCTATACTATTAAACAATCAACGTTGTCAAGAAGTTGAGTTGTTAGTATCAACAAAAATAAATTAACATTCCACATTAACAACTAAAATGCATAATCTAAGGAGTTACATACGCATGATATTGTTCAATAATTACTAAGATCTCAATATTTGAAGTAGTCGTTTGAATTTTAAATTTAGGGAGTTATAAAATTACCCAAACATACTAATATGAAAAGTTAACTGATATCAAAATAGGCATAATTTGCTTTAAATAAAACTGGACAGAAGGATTATTTAACTGATATCAAAATAGGCATATTGTTTCTATAAATATAAACTCAGAATCATAAAAGAAACATCTTTTTACTCCTCGGAGCAACGTTCCATCTTACAAAAGTAGCCCAATCGCACTTATTTAGATGCAAGTTTTACAACGCTTATATAATAAAAATCTAAGAGTTTGTTTTTTAAAGCACATTCTCTCCACAAAGATTCCTAAAGTAGGCCTTGTCATCTAATTTTTCACTTTCAAGCTTAACTAGTGTGGCACTATTTTGCATCTCAATAGTTATACTTACGTTGGTAAAAATGATACTAAAATAAAAATTTATAATACAACTGCAAAAAATAAATATAAGAATATAATTTAAAAAATGTACAATAAAACTGTAGGAAAAAGTAGTGTTGATCAGACAGTGAATCCAAGAGGGTAATGACGATAATAAGTGCTTACTGCACACAACAGGAAGAAAATAAGGGAGAATAGAAAACGCATATAAATTTTACGTGAAAATCCTCTTTTGAATAAGAAAAAAAATTATAAAACATTTAATTTATAAAGATTTCACTATGTAAATTTTAGTTATAAAAATCCTGGTTACACAAACCTTTTTAAAAGTAGAGAACATAGGACAGAGAACAAAGGCAAAAATGCGGCTCCTTGTTTTCACTTTATTTTTCTCTCTTTCACGCTCTCTCACTCACATCCACGCCAAGCTCAGCATACATATTTATAGGTATCGGGCGACTACCCAGTCTATAGATTGGTTGTGTATATAACAAAACCTACCACCAATTTCGTAAAATGCTTTTCTGTCGATAGTAATTGACCTGTTTTACAAATTAGCTACCAGCTCTAAAAGTCAACTTCATTTTTTGAAAAACTGTTTGCACAGACTTTGCAGGTAACCAACTTTTTCAGCTGGTGTCCCCAAGTGTTGACTAAAGCCCTCGGCCTTTGACCAGTTTCCTCGCCATTACTTAGAGTTCTCGGCTTTGAGTAGGAAATTTCACTCCGAATATTTTCACTCCGACCTTTATACCATTTCGACTAAGTGTAACAAATCCAATCTTTATTCCACTTTGATCAAGTGCAACCGCTCCGACCTTTATTCCATTTTGATCAAGTGTAACCACTCTGACCTTTATTCCACTTTGACCAAGTGTAACCACTTCGACATTTATTCCATTTTGACCAAGTGTAACCACTCCAATCTTTATTTCATTTAGGTCAAGTGCAACCGCTCCGACCTTTACTCCATTTCAACAAAGTACAATCACTCCGGAGTGACACAAAATCCCAACAAACACATGCTAGATTTATAGAATAAGTAGCTAGTATCTAACAAATATAATTGATAAAAAATATAGTATTAATTTATTTGTAGTATAGATATCTATCTATACTTGTAAATGACAATGATTTATCATGTTAGATAATCCAAATAAGGTTCACATGTTAAACAAGGTAAGTATCGATGTTATTTATTTTGGAGAGAAACTAGCCCATCAAAAATATGCTCGATAAATGAAAAAAAAATGTCTTAAGAAAAAAATTTTAGACACATTATGATAAGTTAGCTTATAGCAAGGAGGCCCAATAAGAAAAATGGCTCAAAATTCAGAAAAGTCAAAATACGCGTTTAGACGATCAACGCTAGCGTTGACCACATGAAGCGTCAACTAGGCGGCCAACACGCTCCCTCAAGACAGTCAATATTTCTGTTGATCGGAACCACTATAACAGCAGGCCGTGAAAAGATAAAAACCTAATATATGCCAGGCCTAGTTTGACAAACGTTTCCATATACGACAGGCAACGGTCCATTTTCCTGATTTTACGCCTTCCTTGAACACAATCTTCACTAAAGAGGGTATCAACGGATTCGACGCCATTCCCATGAGGAAGACGCCATATTCTCTCTTCCTGCCTACGATGAATCCCAATGGTAACAGAAGTACAGAAGAAAGGTAAATAATCTGGAGACCCGTTACCCGCTCAGAAAATAAACGACCCCAACAGAATGCATCAGTCAAGCCTTTTAACTTAAGGAATGCCGCCCAACACGAGGCAAGGATCATGCCCTCTTGGCCAAAGGAGGTCACCCTGCCACTATCTATATAACCCCATAGAGTCTCTATTCTGTGGGGACAAACAAAAAGAGAGAACTACGACAGAGAACTCCTTGAGCATACTAACGCTCATCCCTAAGCACACAATTGCTTATGACAATTGTCTTACTCCAAGCCTTCAGATTCCAAAGGTTATACCTACTCCCCGAGAGCCGTCCATTCAAGCTTCCACGCTTACAGAACTTGGTAGCCCGCTTGTTCCTTGTGAACGTTGAGCCGGGAAACTGTGCTCTCAACGAGTCACAAGAACGCCTCTTACATCTAAAGGTGAATACTCCCTCTTACCTCAATCTTCTTCTCTATCTCAATTTACATTTCCAGTTACCTTATTGTAATTTGAAAGCTTATAACTAACTTGAGCGTTGGAGTGTTTTTATCCCACCGACTTCTAAACTCTTATTTGTTGTAATGGTGTGTAGGGTCCAGACTCGATGAAAAGAGCCGGATCCAACCGATCAAGTGAATCCGAATTTGTTCGAAGTCGGATCCAGGTAAGCATCATTGGCTCCGTCTGTGGGAATCGCTTACAAAAAGCCAGCTGCGTTTTCCAGAAGCCCTTTTCAACCAATACCCTCAATCGAAATGGTGAACACAAGGGCGCAAGCAAGCAAGCTAGCCCGAGATGTAGCCTCACTAAATTAGGACCACGCCATTAGCGTCGTGGTCAACGGGATAGCCGGTAGGATTCCAGCGTCTTTCTTTCAAAACCTAGCGGAGCATATGCTAAACACCGATAGGATACTTCAGATACTCTGCTCCCACCAGGAACAAGCGCAGTTGGGGGTTGCACCGGCGAAGCCCCCCGCATCAGCATCCAAACGAGGAGGTCAAAAAAAGAAAGTTTCAGCCCGAAGTCCCGAAAGGTTAACCAATGCTCTCGCACCGGAGTCCTCACATGCTCAAAGCCGTCTAAGGCGTGAGGAGCGGGGAATCAGCACTACCCCTGAGGAAAGTCTGGAATGAAGGAACCCTAGATACTCCTGAGTAGAATCTAGGCCCCAGGCTCAGGAGGAATCCTCCCGGACCGTTAGATCTGCCGCTGATAGCAGCCGCCCAGCTGCTAGATAAGCCAGAGAGAGAACAAAGTTGAGGATATATCTCAACTCCAAAAGATCTGCTAATATCATTCCAGCAGATCCGAGACTAGAGAAGATATGGAACCGTGTCTTCAAAGACGATGAGCACGCAGCCAATATCGACAGATCTCCTTTCACAGCGGATATTCTAAGCTGTTCCATGCCAGCAAAATTTAAAATGCCAGCCCTTGACTCTTATGATGGGAGTGCTGATCCAGTTGAACATCTCGCCCACTTTCACACCCATCTGGGTCTACAGGGGTTGGAGGACGCAGTCATGTGTCGCTGCTTTTCGCTCACTTTAAAAGGAGACGCGCGCATCTAGTTACATCATCTCCCCTCGGACTTAATCCGAAGTTTTCAGGAGCTTACAGATCTCTTTTTGTCCAGTATGCCTCCAACCGTAGGGAGAAAAGGCAACCTAGGCATCTGTCGTACATCAAGCAGAAGTATAGGGAGAACCTGCGAAAGTTTCTGGATCACTTCATGGCAGAAGTTAGGCCGATCCCCCTACTCACGGAGGAAATGAAACTAGGCAGTTTCATCTCGGCGCTGGCGCATGGAGAATTTTTCAGGCACCTGGCACATAAGAACCCGTAAACATTTCGAGAAGCGGAATCTATCACTAGAGCCTACGCGACAATGGAGGAGGACAACGAGGCTAAACATCTCGACCGAACCGAATAGTCTCGCTCTTTCCCACCTAAAAGAAAGAGGAAATACAACGGTGGCGATCACTCCCACAGAAAGCACCATAGGATCGGACCACCAGAGCGCAAAGACTATGGGCCCATCAGCCTAACACCCTTGACTGATACGCGTTTGAACGTCCTCATGCAGATCCGTGGGGAGAAGTTCTTTAAGTGGCCAAAACCACTTAAGAAAGTTGAGAGAGGAAATCCATCAAAGTATTGCGATTTTTATCGATCTCCCGGACACTCCACAGAGGACTGTAAGACTCTTCAGTGGGAGATTGAAGAACTGATCAGGAGGGGCCATCTCACCAGGTTCGTTAAGGGCCATGGTCAGAGATCTGGCACTACGGGCGGAGAAAGATCGGGGTCTACCCTTCCACAAAATCGGGTTATGGTAGGAGTAGTTAATATGATCACCAACCGACCGATCAAGAACCCGATTGACAATAAGGACCAACAAATTAGGAGGAAGAAACAACGCACTATTGACACCGTCATTAGTTTTAGTGACAGTGACCTGGCACATGTAGTTTCCCCCCATGCAGACCCCCTTGTTGTATCTACACTCGTTTTCGACGGTAGCGTTAACTACCAATTGAAACGAGTATTCATTGACAATGGAAGTTCTTACGATTTGCTTTATCTTAATATATTTTTTAAACTTGGTTTAAAAAAGAGTCAATTAAAACCTATCGAAGGCCCATTGTACGACCTTGATAACGAGCTGGTGCCCGTCCAAGGGACGGTCTGATTAGAAGTTACCCTAAGAACGTACCCTAAAATGGCAAGTCGTACACTTATCTTCTTGGTAGTCGACTTGCCCTCTGTATACAACGCTATACTGGGTCGGCTGTGCCTAACAGCTTTCGGGACCGTTATTTTAATACCACGCCTCAAAATAAAATTTTTAATGCTATACGGTGTGGGCGAAGTGTTGGGTGACCAAGTTACCGGACGAACATGCTACATGTCCCAAATTACTCCTAACAACAGCACCAGAGCGGTGAGAGAACTTGACCATCGAGAAGAAACGACCTTGCAGCAGGCGCAGTCCGGTGAGGTAACTGACCTAGCCCGACTGAATCTGGAGGATCCAGAAAAGTGCATAAGGATCGGCGGCTCACTCACCGGTGCATTGTGTGAAGAACTGATCACATTCCTATGACGAAACACTGACATTTTTGCATGGAATTTCGCTGACATGCCTGGGATTCCGGCTAGGGTAATTATCCATAAGTTGGGCCTCGACCCGGACCAAAAGCCTGCCAGGTAGAAGCGGAGAAATTACTCAGTTAAAAAGTTAGTCGCCATCCGGGAGAAAGTAAAGAAATTGTTGGATGCCGGATTCATCAGAGAGGTCCAATACCCTGATTGGCTCTCCAACGTAGTCCTGGTAAAGAAGAGCAGCAGGAAGTGGAGAATGTGCGTCGATTTTATCGACGTTAACAAGGCCTACCGAAAGGACAGTTTTTCTTTACCTAGGATTGAACTGCTGGTGGACTCGATATCCGAACATGAGCTGTTGAGCTTCATAGATGCCTATTCGGGTTATAACCAGATCCGGATGAGTCCGGAGGATGATGAGCATACATCGTTTATGACGGACCAGGGGACTTACTGCGTACTGAAGAACGTATGAGCCACTTACCAACGGCTCGTAAATAAAATATTTGAGAAAAAATCGGTTGCAATACAGAAGTCTATATTAATGACATGCTCATAAAGAGTAGAACCACAGGCGACCATATCCATGATCTAGCAAAGTCGTTTGGGGTGCTCCGTGAGCATCAAATGAAACTGAATTGGGCTAAGTGTATCTTTGGGGTAGCCTCGAAAAAATTCCTGGGTTTCATCGTCTCCTAACGAGGAATCGAAGCAAACCTAGATAAAACCAAGGCCCTCGCAGACATGGCTCCCCTACGAAACATCAAGGATGTCTTGCGACTGACTAGATGATTGGCGGCCTTGTCCCGCTTCCTAGCGAAGTCTAGTGACAAGTATTAGCAATCTTTTAATGCTCTAAGGGGAACAAAATCAAACGGGTTCCAATGGACGGCAGATTGTCAGGCGACCTTCAATGAATTGAAATAATATCTGGCTAGCCCACCATTACTAACATCACCCAAGGTCGGAGAGGAGCTGTACCTCTACTTGGCGGTGTCAGAGGTGTTCCTCAACTTCGTCCTCGTATGCCAGGATCCGATATCCAACGGCCGATCTACTACTTGAGCAAAACACTGACCGGCCCAGAGACATGCTACCCGCGCACAGAAAAGTTGGCCTTAGTTCTCATATTCTTCACACGAAAACTAAGGCCCTACTTTCAGGCACACCGTATCATAATTCTCCCCGACTAACCTCTAAAGAGCATTCTCTAGAAACTTGATGTTTCTAGACGGTTGGTAAAGTGTGCTATCGAATTGGAAGAGTTTGACATCGAGTTTCGACCTAGGTCAGCCATAAAGGCACAGGCTCTGGTCAATTTTATTGTCGAGACCACGATCCCGATTCTAAAAGAGCAGCTCTTAGAGAACGCAAAACAGCATGTGGAGGCTCCAAAAATGAGTACTCCACGTAGACGGATCATCTACGGACACAGGCAGTGGAGCGGGGGTGGTCCTCAAGCCCCATGACGGGTTTGAGGCGAAGTACTCCCTTAGATTTGACTTCCCGATCACCAACAATGTTGCCGAGTATGAAACCCTGCTAGCCGAGTTAAGATTAGCAAAAGAGTGCTTAGCTAAACGACTGGCTATTTACAGCGACTCCGAGGTAATCATTAACCAGGTTAATGAGAACTTCGAGGCAAGCAACCCACACATGGCTAAATATTTGACTAGGGCAAGGGAGGCCACCCACAACTTCGACAAGCTAATCTTAGTCCATGTTCCCAAAACTGAAAATTGGAAGGCCGATAAGTTGGTAAGAGCAGCGGCGGCCAAAAATTTAGAATAGTACTCGAGGAATATGAGGGAAGTCCTGAACGCTCCCAGTATAGAGAAACAGGAGGCAATGCAGATCTCCGGGATGAAAAACTGGACGACACCCTACCTGAGGTATCTAACGGACGAAACATTACTAGAAGACCCAGAAGAGGCCAGGCGGATAAAGAGAATGACCAGCTGGTACACCATAGCCGACGGGTAGTTGTATCACCGCGGCTATTCGACTTCGTACCTCCGATGCCTAATCCCTGAAGAGGCGAACTACGTCTTGAGTGAAGTACACATTGGGATTTACAGATTATACGTCGGCGGTAAAAACCCAGTATTCAAGATCATGCAGCAATGTTACTATTGGCCATCGATGAAAAAGGATGCACTCGAGTTTGTAAAGAAGTACGAAAACTGCCAGCTTTACAACAACCTTCGCCACCTGCCATCCGCCAATCTGAAATACCTTCAGGCGCCGTGGCCCTTCGCGCAATGGGGGCTCGACATTCTTGGCCCATTTTTCATCGCAACCGGATAAAGAAAGTTTATCATAGCAGGCATTGACTATTTCAAAAAGTGGGTTGAGGCCGTCCCGCTGGCAAAGATCACAGAACACAACGCTCTTAAGTTTGTTCACCAGAATATCATCAGTAGATTTGGCATTTCAGAAGTCATTATGATTGCCAACGAGACTCAATTCTCGAAAAAAAGTTTCACCAAGTATTACACCAACTTTGGGATTAGGCTGGTCCACACTTCGGTGGCATACCCCCAAGCAAATGGACAGGTGAAGGTTACAAATCGAACGCCACTCCAAGGGTTTAAGACCAAGCTGGAGGACGTAGGGGGCTCCTGGGTATCGCCTCAGTTCTCTGGTCTTACCGAGCAGCTCCAAAGGAACCAACGCGTGAGACACCCTTCAGCCTCTACTACGGGACTGAAGCAGTGATCCTGATCGAAATCGGACTTTCAAATCTTATGGTGAAATCTTTTGACCCGCAGGGTAACTCCCAAAAGATTTGGGAACACCTGAACTTGCTAGAAGAAGCATGCGATGTTGCCAGAATGTGGACAGCGGCTTACCAACATCGAATCGCCCGCTGCTACAATAAGAAGGTAAAAGCGCGGCAGTTTGATGTCGGAGATTTCGTCTTGCAAAGCATCGAGGCTACAGGAAAGGTGACCGGTCGAAACAAACTCTCCCCGAATTGGGAAGGGTATTTTCTAGTCTCCGCCGTCCTGCAAAACAGGGCATACAAGTTCCGAAACTAGGACGAAAAGTTGGTCCCACGGACGTGAAACGCGATCCACTTCAAGCGCTACTTTGAATAAGAACCCAGGTATGTATTCTGCATAATTGTATGTGATCATTTGTATATACGATTCAATTAGTAAAACAAGTATTCCCTTTGGCATGTTATGTTTCTTTGGTGTACATATATGTATGTGATTCTTATTGTAGGTTCAAACGACCTAGGCTGCCCCTAAGTCGGGAGGGCCTTCACCCTCTCGTTACTAAACCCTGGTAATCCAGGCGGCTAATGAGTGGTCGTATCTAAACCCTGATCATCCAGACGGCCAATGAGTGGTCGTATCTAAACCTTGGTCATCCAGGCGGCCCATGAAGGGTCGTATATAAACTCTGGTCATCCAGGCGGCCCATGAGTGATCGTATCTAAACCTTGGTCATCCAAGTGGCCCATTAAAGGTCAAAAAATCTTAGGAGGCTAACACAACACACGCGACAACCTCTTTCATAAGAAGATAGCGTGATCAATCAACGATAATCGACCGGAGCAAACCGCTCCATCAAAGCTAGCCGCCCAAGTCTGCGCTTGGGCACTGCCACGAAGCTTTACTCGTAGGCGAATACTAGACCGGCTTAACACAAGTGACGGTCTAGAAAACGCACCCAAGGACTCCACTCCTTTGGAAACGCCATGAACACCCAAAAATAAGGTAGGCGGCCAACTCACAGGAATCCTGCCCAGTTGGCCGCCAAGAACAGCTAATGAACAAAATACAAAAAGCAGCTGTAAAAAAGCAAGAACATGCGACATGCACAAAGCTGTTCGTATTATTGCTTATGGTAAAGTACATTTACATAATTGTACCAAAAAGAAAAAAACTGCAATCACCAAAAATTACGGGGGAGGTGGTGGCCCCTGTCTGTCCCGTGGCTCCCCCACGAGGCTATTGTGGCACTGCCCTGACCGGTTTGACAAGTTAATGAGATCCACAGGGAAGTCAGGATCAACCAGCCGCACAATACGCCGACTAATATTGATCCCTTCCCACAACCGTGACAATATCATGTCCGCGACCTCGTAAGGACGAATGCGGAGGTTTAGATCATTCTCTAGGGCAGCTATTTGCCCTGCGAATTGATCGAGGCGCCTCTTAACCCACTCGTTTTCCTCCTTCAGATGAGCATTCTCTACTTTCAGGCTTTTGTTCTTCGCCTCCATGCCTGCGAAGATAGACTCCAGGGTAGCCGCGGCCTCTCGGTGCTCCGCCCTCAGAGCCTCCAGCTTAGAATCAAGTCAGGCGATCTCTATGTCCCTATTGGAATCACCCGGTCTCTTTGCCTAAGTGCCTTGGCGACTGCACCCGTGACCTTATCAGCCCGCACAAAAAAAAAGTTAGAAAAGACAAACCTAAAGATAATGTGGGCAACAGAATTTATATCACCCAAATTCTTCGTGTTGGCCTGTTTGGCCTGGCGCCCAGACTCGGCGCCAAAGGCGGTGAGCAAGGAATGGGGCCCTCATGGGCAAGGCTGGCGACGACCTCCGCCAAGAACTCCTCCAACGGTTCCTCTGAAGTATCCTCCATCCTGGCTGACTCCTCGGGAATAATGGGAGGCTCCAAAATCGACTCTTGCTACTTAGTCAGTAGTTTCACAGCAGGTGATCCAACGGACAGCTCCTGCGGCCCAAGCGCTCCGATAGATGGATCCAGAGTCAACCCCGCCAGCGTAGGCTATGCGAGAACAACGCCTCCACTCGCCCTGGCATTCAACCTGGCTTCATAGGCCTCTAAAGACAGCTCCGTTTTAATCCCAGAAGCGGTGCCTACACCTGCAAAATACCTAGCGGAGACATAGTCTGGCCCAGAGGACGATGAAGAAGGTGATACCGAGGCTACCCTCTTTTGCCTTGGACTAGGGGGACTGGTATCAGATGGGTGAGGGCCTATGATAAAGCCTTTTTTCCTCCTCTTTCCCTGCAGGACCTCCGGCGGTGGGATTTTAAATTTCTGGACGGGAGAGGGAGGCCCCCACTTGGCCTTCTTGGCCTCAACATAGGAGACCAAATGGTCTCTCCCAAAATCTCCAAGGTTATCCATGATGAGCTTGAACAGCCAAGACAGGGACGCCGTCTCAACCTCTGAAAGTGTCCCCGTTACACATCAAGCACCTGGCCCTACTCCCTAGGTAAGGGCCAGGATTCACCCACGCTAATAAAGAAGAACTGGTTCTTCCAATTATTCAGGGAGTCGTATATGACGGTACTTATCTTAAGATCGTCGCGTGGGGATAAAGAAATCCACTCCGCTCCTTGGTTAACCTTAAAGAGCCCTCTAACTATCGCCATCGTTAGTAGTCTCGAGTGTTGATGGAGGAATATGCAGAGGGAACAGAAATATCGGATAGCGTTGGCATAGAATTGAGTAATGGGGACCTGAAGCGCCTGAAAAATCGACATTAACTTATCAAGAATTGAAAGGCGGAGCCCACTCCTTAAATGGGCTTCGTATACGGTCACAAAGCCCGTAGGTGGCAAGAAAGCCCTGTCATCCTTCCCAAGAACACGGAAGGCAATCTTCTTTGGGATATTGTACTCTACATATAATACCTTCACGTCATTCTCTCTCAGGACGGAGGCGATATCAGCGATGGAGCCCATGATCAGAAACTCAACTAGGGTTTTCTTTCTCTCCTACGGGTTAAGAAGACGAAGAAACAAAGAAAGGCATAACTCAAAGTGAAACAAACAGGCAATTTAACGGCCTGTATGATCACAAAACCACATTGAAAGCATGTGCCATCATTACCGCCATGTGTCGCTTTCCTAAAAGGGAATTGTCGAATTAGATCCTCCAATTCATTAAATACCGGGATCCTAAACATACCGCATAAAGAAAAGTGGCGCACTTTTTCTGACTGGACGGCTAATGGCCAATGCGTCTTTCTCCAAGTTGCTCGAAAATTTTTCAAAAATGGTTAACAAATTCGGTTAATATTTTGGAAGTACTCCAGGCTCCCCTTCAAACGGGCAATGACTCTGTCACCGTCAGCAAAAGACAAGCGCATCCATCATAAACATGCCGGAGGCCAAAATCCAGACCATCGGCATGGGGGGCTAGGTATAGGTTAGCCCACAGTAGGCAGACCCAATAAAAAAATGGCCTAAAATTCAGAAAAGTCCAGATACACGTTTAGATAGTCAACGCCAGCATTGACCGTATAAAGCACCAACTAGGTGGCCAACACGCTCCCTTAAGATAATCAACATTTCTGTTGACCGAAAGTATTGTAACAGTAGGCCGTGAAAAGATAAAAAACTAATATGGGTCAGGCCCAGTTTGGCAGACGTTTTTATACACGATAGGCAATGGTCCTTTTCCCTGATTTCATGCCTTCCTTGAAGACAATCTTCACTAAAGAAGGCATCAACGGATTCGACGCCCTTTCCATGAGGAAGACGCCAGATTCTCTCTTCCTACGTACGATGAATCCTAACGGTAATAGAAGCACAAAAGGAAGGCAAATAATTTAGAGACCCGTTACCCGTTCAGAAAGGAAACGACCCCAGCAGAATGCATCAGTCAAGCCTTCTTACTTAAGGAAGACCATCCAACACGAGGCAGGGATCATGCCCTCTTGGCGAAAGGAGGTCGCCCTGCCACCATCTATATAACCCCACAGAGTCTCCATTCTGTGGGGACAGACAAAAAGAGAGAACTACGACGGAGAATTCATTGAGCATACTAACGCTCATCCTTAAACACGCAATTGCTTACTACAATCGTCCTATTCCAAGCCTTCAGATTCCAAAGGCTTCACCTACTCCCCGAGAGCCGTCCATTCAAGCTTCCACGCTTAAAAGACTTGGTAACCTGCTTGTTCCTCGTGAATGTTGAGCCAGGAAACTGTGTTCTCGACGAGTCATAAGAACGCCTTTTACATCTAAAGGCGAACATTCCCTCCTACCTCAATCTCCTTCCCTATCTCAATTTACATTTTCAGTTACCTTCTTGTAATTCAAAGGCTTATAGCTGACTTGAGCGTCGGAGTGTTTTCGGTGGGATAACATCCCGTCGATATCTGACCTCTTGTTTGTTGCAGTGGTGTGTAGGGTTCATACTCGGTGAATAGAGCCGGATCCAAATGATCAAGTGAATCCGACTACATTCGAAGTCGGATCTAGATACGCATCACATTATAATATCATTTATTTAAGGCAATATCCACCTCTTATAAATGCAAAATGAATTCATAGGAATTATCCGTGGATATAATAAAATCTTATTTGCATACATTTTAAACTAAGGTAAGCAATCTTAAAACTTTAATAAAAATAAAATTGTGTAACAAAAACAAAATTATTTTCTTGAATATATAACTTTTTAGAACATCTGATTTAATATTATGTTTCGTTATTTTTTACATCTAAAAGTTGATTTTAAATATGACTTTTATAGATTATTATAAACAACACCCATTATAATACATATCATTAGCTTGAATTTTGATCAAAAACATTCTAAATTGGATTCTTTGATCTTTCTAATTCAGATTCTAAACATCACAAGTTAAAATAAGATTTCAAATAAATGATAAATGCTCACTATTTTACCTTTTGATACTTAAATCAAAATTAATTAATCAAACTAGAAAAATATTAAGTAAACAAGTGCAGAAAGATCTAAATAATAAGCTTCTAATCTTTTAGTACAGATTTGAATCCTACATAGGTTTGTGTCAAAGCTACCATTTAATAGATTGGTAAGAATTCATTTGCTCAAGTGCAAAAGATGCATTGATAGTTAATGCCAAAGTTTTCCTCCTTTTGCATTAAGTGATTCTTTGGAGCAAATTGGTGACAAAAAGATGAAGGA
>JAODPA010012875.1:0-13435 GCA_025585075.1 Nepenthes mirabilis
TTATAGCCAACACAGCATCCATAGACCCACTATTATTTATATACACTTGAATGTTGATGTACACACCATTATGTAGTAACATTATAAATACCAATTATTCATATAAGTCTAAGTTTATGTATCAGCCGCTATTATTAAAATTCATTATTCCCGCTTTACATAGAGCACACAGTATATTTCTTTATGAAATTGTGGCGCAATTAATTAATAAATTATCATCATATGAAAAATAAAAATAATGAGCTTCAGGCTCAGATGTCGCAGATACAGAGTGGGCATTTGCTCTTGCCTGCATTTCTGTCAAAAAAATTTGGGAAAATTTTCTAATTAAAACCCTGCTAAAAGAACTTGTAGCAATTCATACAAAACCTGTATTTATTTATATCAAAAACCAAATTTAAGGACGAGCTGCTGAATGATTTTGATAAATGGAAAGAGGAGATGAGAAATATGACTAACAAGATGAAACAAATTGCTTGAATGTCTTTGAAATACGTTTTACCAAGATTGAGCAAAGCCGCTTCTCTCAAATATGATTCGGGCGATTCCTAAACCGATCAAAAACAAAAACGTTTTTCCTACAAAGGAGTGGCCGAAGCCTCGGAAAGAAGACACTGGTGAACAACGAAAGAGGACATGGCAGCTTCAACGTGAAAACCCAAAGCATGGGAATACTATTAGCATAAATTGAAGTCAGACTGCGCAAGAATTGTACATGGGACCGTACTGTGTTACCGGTTTTAAGATTAAGCGCGACAAACCGGCCAAAAAAATGCACCCCTCGGTGAAAGGCTGGCATTGTTGAACAACTGGAATGCTTCCATCAGGGGTTCGCATCTTCAATTTTTCCAATTGAATCTTCAAAGCCGACGGCAGCATCATTTTCTGATGCTGAAGAAACGGAGAAACTCCAAATGGAAGCACAATTTTCAAAACCTGCATGAAGGAAAATCATCAAATACTACTGAAGCAAGACAATTTACATCAGGCTGGACATCATTATTTAGCATAACAGGAGAATAATTTGAGCTCGATAAAAGTATCATGTTGGGATCCTCCAATTTCTTACCCTACTTCGTGCACCAACTGTGTCGATTTCATCCTCTAAACTTGTGTCGTTCGAATTATGACCGAACCCATTTTTTAATCCTTTGTCGTTTAAATTGTCAGGATGAACTCGCTGTATTATAGGAATGGATTATATCACATTCTGGAGCCCAACTTTTCAATGATGGTGCTAATGGATGCAGTTTTATAGAGAGAATAATGTGGCAGGACTTCATGACTATAAACTTTTCTACTATTTAGTGCAATACAACATATTGCCTTTGTTCCTTCAAAGCCCATGCAGCCACAAACTTCATTTAAAACTGCAATACAAGTTTTCTCATTTACTTCACATATTAATCATTAAGGTAACAAAACTCCAAGTTCCGATCGGGAACTTTATAATCATCCTTTTTAACTTGTTGCCTGTTCTCCCAAAAAGAATATTGCATCATGTATTCATATTTAACTCTTCTTTTCTTCAAACCTCCTATATTCTAAGGCAACTCTCATCATGCCAACTTGCATTCGGACTGTATTCCTTCACTAGCTTCGCCTCTCAAGACCATAACTAAAAAAAGATAAAATAACACTCCACAAATCTGCAATTTTTTCAATAATGATGTCCATTGTGCTAAGCGTCTCCTTTACTAGCAACTGGTTCAGATTTTACTCTCTTAATGAGATTTTGCGTGCATTGGTCATTAGTGTCTTACTCTGACTAGCCCAGAGGCTACATTTGCTGTTTGGCTGGTAGATGAGACCTACACTGAACCTCATCTAGTAGCTGCTGAACGTATCATAAGATATCAAAAATGCTGGATATCTGGAAACCTTGTCATTACTGCTTACCATATTTAAGGTCATTTTGTCAATTTGCCATCCATAATGGAGTTCTATGATCTCTCTCTCTCCTGCTTTTGACCTGTCTTCTCTAGGGAGAAATGGATAACCAATTCACAATACGAACAACCAACATAGCAATCTCTGGCACAAACTAGTACCACAATGCAGTGATTAATATTACACTACAATACGGGTGGACAGCTTGGTGTGACAAAGGACGTTTTGCAGTAAAAATAGCAAGCAGAGATGAAAAGATCTCGTCAAATGAGATTCAATAAGCTGGGAGCCATTAGAATCATTCCATCTTTAAAGTCTTCCCATACTCTCAATCGTGGGAATTTTATCTTGATAACTTAGATGGTTAAGATTACATTATATTGTATTGTCATAATCTTAGCCGTCAAAGTCATTGGAATGAAATCCTAACTTTTTGAGGTACAATGGAGGATAAAAAATGGAAGGACCCTAACTGGATTCAATAAGCAATCTAATTTCTCCTAGTAATCAACATTTGAGACCATAATTCTGAAACTTCTCCATAATCCATAGGAGCTGGGGTCTGGCTTAAAGGCAGCCTAATTCTATCGATCTTCATACTGTAACAACACACGAAAGAGCACATGTATAAACCAGGCTGCAGTGAGAAAATAAATGACAGAAATGGGACTCAAAACGCGTGTCATCATGTACAAAAACTCTGACATCTGAAGGCATGATGCAAAATATTGTGAAAGAAATTCAAAATGAATATCCTTCAATAAATTGCAACCATTTTCACTGAAGAATAGGTGTTCTTGGAGATACCAGTCAAGCTAAAATCATTATCAGAATCATCAGGAATCCCAAATCTCCGATGCCCTGATGAAGAAGCAGCCATTGGTAGGAATGGATGGAAAGAGAAACAATTGACAGTATCTGCAGAGGAGAAAAAAATGAACAGGTGAGAAATGCATTCAAGTGGAATAGCAATAATTTCAAATTTGCACTTCTTAGCTCATCTTTCAGAAATGCCAACAATTGATAGCACTACCAGATGCAGCTGCAAAACTCGATGTCCACTGCCCAGTCTGCAGATCATAAATATGAACTAAGCCATCCTGGATGAATGGGAAAATCATTAGATAGTCAGATAACTCATTCACAAACCTATAATAGATTCTTAAGGTGCTCAATGTCAGAACTAAAACCAAAGTACCTGTCCACCTGTGCCAAGATGTCGACCAAAAGGCTCCATGTCAAACAATATCCGCTGGTTAGTATATTCTGTAGATCGGTATAACCTAACACAGGTGGCTTAATAAAGTCAGTTCAACACATCATTCCATTCAGATTCTCAGATTACACCTGCACATGTAAACAGTACCATGCGAGGTGCGAAAATTTCCTCTATAGCATACCAAATCAAATGCAAGCAAACACTGCTTGTACACAATTCCCACTAGCCTACTCTGATACCATTCAACCATGGAATGAAATATTGGCTGATATCATACAATGAAATATCGACCGATATCCGATATATCAATCAATATTTCTGGTACCACGGAAAAATTGTGATACGCTGATGAACCAATATGCTCAATATCTGGCGATATTTTACTGTCATCTTACAATTCACAAAAATTTTATTGATCCTAAAATGTTTGATACGAATAAATATTGTCAAATACTAATATGGCCGCAATTGATACTGATATCGATATTTTATACATGGCCGATATATATTAGTATTCGACCCCCTAACACATTTCCCGATATTGGGACTAACACAATACATCTCCATATTAGAGATATACCCAATATTAGCCAACATTCTCTTGCCAGGTTCCGACTAGCAAAAAAATTTTGTGGTTGACATGTCCGAGATTGACACGTACAGCTTGATATGATCGATACTAAGACCAATAATTTCATCCATAAATTCAACATTTGTTTTGGTGGGGTGGAGGGGGGTACTACATACTTGTACACAATTTCCACTGTGTTGCGCACATCCCAGCACAGTATGTAAGGATCCTGCAAGTGATTAAAGTTAAATGCTTTAGTGACAGCAGTGAGGTTTAAGCAAAATGACTTGAGGATAACCTATGAATCCAGAATGTAAAATTTTTAATCCAATCATTGTTGAATAAGAATTGAACAAGCAACTTAATGTTACAAGGATCAGCTACATTGTAGTATAAGCTAGACAAATAGAGATTGCAATTCACCACGCCATCAATGAGAATCTTAGTATGGATATGAGCCAGCAATTTATTATTCATGAAGGTGAGTAAATTACATACAAAAACAATAACAAAAGCTTAAAATTGGACATCCTATATTGTCAGTAACTAAATTGAAATCCCGAAGAGCAAACAAAATGGAGAAGAATCCTCTTGAAGAACCGAAAGATAGACACCCATGACTAAGATGAAAGGTCAAGATTAAATACATCAAGAACCTGATATGCTCCTGTAAGCTAAAGGACAATTTTTTTTCCCAGATAAAATCCATAGTTATTTAGTAACTACATGCATTATCATCTTACCCCTTGACATACAGACTGTAAACAAAGGTTCAATGGTTGGACTTCCAGTACAAAAAATACAGGTAATTAGTGATTTAAACAACTGCCCACTGATCTACACAATAAAAATAATGCTTCAGGAATGGCAGATGCTAGATCGTATATTGCTTGGAAACTGCAAACAAGATCTCCCCAAATTGACCTACAGAGTACAATCAACTCCAAGATGATGGCTACAATCTAAAGCTCTGAAGCCTTCTTTCATTAACAAAATCAAACTGAAGTTCAATTCTTCCTTGGATCACCATTAAGTATGATGCAGTTGCTACCTTTAGCACCTTTGAGTTAAGAAAGGACAAAGCCATGCACGACATATCCTTAATTATATCTAAAACTGATACAAATGTTGGGGAAAATCAAGGGCAGCCTTGTGGTGAGTTACTTGCTTAGGCCAATTGCCCTAGGTTCAATCCCTACCTACTACTCCCTTCCCCACACACAAATAAAAGAGGCTCCCCAAGTTACCTAGAACAGAATTATACTAGAAAGAAAAAAATGCTGAGACCAATGTTTGGATTATGTTTTGGGCCAATACTGCACCAAAGATGCAAAAGCAAACAAACAAAAAAGAAAACTCAAGAAAGAAATACATTTGACAAGTAACTGAAGTCATCCAAAAGTTAGCATGAGGTAGTGAAAATGTCCCCATTCGTTAGGCATCGAGTCTATGTTCAAGTTGAATCCTACCTGCTTCAGGTAAAACTACAAATCTACAACCACCGCAAGCTCCAGAAGGATGTGACGGCATAGTGAATATTAAGCTACTAAACCTAAGTAAGGAAGAACTCATCAACAATTTCCACAAAAATGACGAAGTCATTGGAAAGCAGCTGCATGTTGATTTTAAGTTGCAAAACCATGAACATAATCATCAAACTCAGGATGCTGCATGGCAAGTCATAAAACCAAATGGCAGGGAGTAACCCATCTGGTTAATTATGACAGTGAACAGTAGACTCAAATATATTTGATTACAATTCAAAACATTTTCAGGTATATGATAGTTTAAACCACAATATTGGGAAAGAAAGGAGGACAGGGAAAATCAGGCTGTTCAATTTCACCTCCCAAAAGGCTTTGCAATATGAATTTAATAGGCATACAACTCTAATCATTCACCCTAATGGGGCGGAATGGAATGAAAGAAATGCATATAGACAGTGCTACTTTGACACTTATAGCGTTCTTTTCATGGTTAGATTCTCGTTTATGATGCCTATCATAATGAGACACAGAGAAAGGAACCTAAATCCTGAATCATAAACAAATAAAAAAAACTAAAAAGATACTCAAAATGTGGCAAAAGGAAGACAGTGATCCTGATAGGTAAAAGTCTTACCTTTCGGGCACCAGTATACAGATAATTGCCATCTTTTGAGAACTGCATCTGGAATAGAAAGAAATTTTTGAAGGGTATCAACTGCATGATATAGAAATCATATAGGAAATAATTTTAGACACTTACATGTGTAATGCCACCTTCTTGGCCATGCAATACGTATAAGAGTTCCATATTGTCTTCCCTATATATAGCAGTGGTCTGATCGTAGGAACCAGTAGCAAGCAATCCAGTCTGTGCAGGAGAAAATGCAATTACAGATATGATACCTGCACATCAGAAAAAAAGACACCCAACACATCCAAATAAGGGTTGGTGTATGTATAAGGTAAATAATTTAATAACAAACTATAACATTCAGATAGAACACCTCTTTATAAAGAATTCATGAATTCCAGCTCATGTGTTTTCTGGATTCTGGTTTTCTGATGAGATCTCCTAATTGACATACGATGTGCAGCAAGCAACCCTAATCTCAATTCATTTGTTAAGTTGGTAGCTCACTATTTCAAGCCAAAGCCCCAATAGTTAGGTCTTACAATGTCTGGGAAGTTTGTATATGCCTTCTTACTCAAGTTCAAGAAATGTAATCATTTAAAATCAAAATCTCAGTCCTCTTGGGCACTAACGACAGTTCAGAAACTCTCAGATGTTTTCATCATTAGTGTCACAAATTTCTTTCAGAGGCATGCTGTTCCCAAAAATGGAGAAGAATACAAAAATGAAATTAAGTCTTCAGTTTGATGATAGAAGCCATAGACACCTACTTGCTTAATTCTTCCTAGTCCCCGCTTCCACCTTTATGAAGGCTGCAGGCTTCTTGTTGCTGTTTTTTTGTGCTCTCTTGCCCTTGCGTTCCATACGCTAATCTCTTATTTTCAGTGTGAATAAATATATAGTTTATACATTCTCTACATAATCAATTCCTAGACAAAAGTTATAAAACCCTTCCTCTAAGCCCCAAACCAGAAGTTTTTGAATCCTCAACTACCACAAACCCCTTGCCAGATATAAAGAAAAATTCGTCCACCTTAGAGCTACTTTAGGACCAAGGAAGAAGGACATACCTGATTGCCCTTCTTTATTTTTTTTAAGTGTTGAATGCTGTGTAAAATCTCTACCAGGGCGATGTAAATCAAATACTCTAAGATATTTATTATATCCAGCAAATATCCTACAAGAATATTAAACAAACATGGACAAAGATTAGGAGAAAATGATAATATTTAACCATCTTTTTAATCAATAAATATTTATTGCATATTCACATAAACCCAATTAGAATATTTTTAAATCAGTAAATATACATTGCATATTCAAATGAGCCCAATTTGGACCAGATTTCTGTGATCCATCTACAATCCCGATGAATCCTGGATCATTGATTTTTGGATTCAATTCATGACTAGCAGGAGTTTCAATTATTCCGAAAACTAATTTAAAATCATTTAACAAACTCAACAAAGAGGACTGCGCGATCCATTGGGAGGCAAGCATGGAAGGAAAACCAAACAAAACGCATAAAAGTTATTTATGCCAACAGTATATCTACAATATGTTGAAATGTCTCAGTAGCCCTGTGATCACATGATTGCCCAGATCTGATCATAGTTTGCAGGAAGTTCTTGGGACTGATCTAGACATCTTCCAAATGGCCTCCGCAGCAGAATTCATATGCCAAGCCTCAACATGTCGGCACAAAATATAGACAAATAAGTGTACAGCTTAGACTACCAGAACTTTGATAGTGATACTGACCTACCAAATATATTGCATGTTATGTAGACAAAATTGATTCCCTTCTAATCTAGAATACAAAAACTTCGACCAATTCTAGATATATACAGAATAAAAGGAACAACATGAACACAGATGGCATGGATTGATAATGTCATCGCAAAACACTAATCATAAACAGTAAAATTATACTGTCATTTCCTATTTGTACATCTTGTGACACAAAATCCTTGTACGACAATAATTTTCAAAAAATCTCTCTTTATTTCAAGATTTACATGACAAGGAAGCAATGGAATAGCAACATAAATGCAAGTATAAATCTCTCAGAAGATAAGTTCACCTACTTCGTTCCAGAAGGATTGAAAGCAACAGAAAAGGCAGCACTGATTTCATCCATCGCATCATAAGCCCGGTAGGTACACCGCAGCTGCAAATTTTAGATTTTGAGGCAAGATCAGGTAAGATTCTAATGAGGTTCCTAGAACTCAGAAAAAGAAATCTGTTCCATGAATGTAAGAATAATAACAGCCAAACCTCCAAGATAACAATCAGAGGAACAGGAGAAATCAAACAAAAAAAGGCATGATACAATGGTAAGCTTCCAAGGAATTCCTTGCTCATACACAGCATATATCAAGCTATGGGACCAGCCATAACTTCTCTGCACAAAGAAAAGACAAGCCTATCGCTTATCTGAGTATTGAAGCCAAATTTAGCTTTTGAGGGCCTATACCACTCGTCTGTTTTGTTTAAGTTTTAAAATCATACTGTCAATTATGCTACAGCACCTCACCAGTACTTGAATCCCAAAGATGAATAGGATGATCACGTGTAGTAGTTGCAAATACACAGCTTGTCAAATCTGACACATTAATCAGCACTCAAGTAAGATAGGGAGAAGAAATAGAGGGGAAAGAGTAATAATTCAAAAGAATGTTTATGTACCTGAAGCAGACATGAACGGATACCAACAATAGTCATACACGGACTCTCCCTCATTCACAACAAGATTAGCAACATAAGAATCTGCATTGAGGGAAAAACACTTAAAGAAAAATATGCTAAACATATAGTCTTGCATAAAAGATATGAACAAAGCCCAGCAAAAGCAAGAGAAAAAACAATGTGCGTACACAAAATATTTTAAGTACAAAAATAGCATATTCATGTCTTCATCTTAAGGATAAAAGCTTTATACAAGAAAATGGTATTCATTGTTTTATAGTGAAAAACACAAGTTAAACCAGTACCCAACCCATTTAGTAGGTAAGGTAAAAGTGCTATACCCGCAAACACATCCTCTCACATGTAAAAAACATACATTAAACTCATTTGCTCCAAGCCAGCTTGAGCGAGTTGTATAGGTACAGGTTGGATTCTCTATTCCAACCAAGACGAGTACAGAAAGACTTCAAAGAAAGAATTCACATTTCAAGCCAAAGCCCAACCTTTTCATCCTCCCAAAACTTGCAAAAAAATTTACCACAGCATGAAGTTTAACCATATTTCCAGATAAAATAAAATTTCCATAGGTGCTTTGAGATATTTCAAAATAGCCATGGCATGGAGTTTGGAGAAACACTTGAATGAGCTTCCAGAAGGTCTTCATGCAATGATTTTCGCTGTTTTTAGTTTTATTCTTCCCTGGCAGATGAAAATTTGAGATATTTGCATATGAACTACTAAAGACCCACATTGCTCATATAAACACAAGCCTAGGCGTCCCACTGATTCTGCCAAAGGTTTATGTCTGATAAATCACCTTATGACAATGGAATTCACAGCAATTTGTTCCCTATGATGGAAATGTGCTTAGAGACCATATTACCAGGACCAAATCTCCACTCAGTCTTAAGATATCAAATAACCTGCCAAGCAACAAGATTATCCTTGTTACTCTCTCCCATGCTATAGGAGCCAAATCATGCAAGGTAACAGGATGATCCTTCTTACTATCTCCCATCTCACAATAAAGAAGATCTGTACCAGCAAGCAGTTAAATTCTGCCTACTAACCATTATCTCAAACACAAATAAACAATAGATGAGCAAAAAGGCCAAATGAAACTAGAATTAACCATCATAAACAACATCGAGCAGCTTGTCTAATGTACATTCATTTGGCAGTCATCAAAGCGACCATAATAGTCAACTATGAGAAACATTTATCCAAAAAGGTCAATGAAAGTAAAATTAACCATCATAAACAATATCACGCAGCATGTCTAATGTACATGCAATTGGCTGTCACCAAAATGACCATAAGAATCAATTATGAGAAACATTACTCAACCCAATCCATCAAGAGCCCTTCTTATGTCACATCATGCACAAAGCCAGCAAAAATTAACCCTTCAAAGTATATCACCACCAAAAAGATATTCTACCGGCAATCTATCAGTATAATAATTATCAGTCTAATAATCCACAATAAGAGATTTTAAATTGTTTGTCAGGTCACCTACTTACTACAAGTAAAATAGAATTCGCAAATGATTTTATTGGAAACAGTTTTGCGCATTTGGTGGCTCACATACCAAAATAAAAATCTAAAAGCAATCAGAAATTTCATTTGAACATTGACAAAAAAAAGTAACCAAACTGTATGTTATACATCCATTCTCACATAACAGATATATTTTTTTCTGGACACTTCAAGTCACAAATAAATTCTCACTTAAGTTGGAAAATAAATTCACTCTTGGAGCTCCTTTTCTAAGTGCAGTCTCACCTTCATCAGAATCTTGAGAATATGGGCCAGCCTGGATGTTGCCAATATCCTCTGGCCTAATGGAAAGAAAAGGAATCAAAGTCAGATTAGGAAATATTTTCACATCTTACAGAATATGAAATGGAGCATGAGCCTTGATAAAAGGGCAATGTTGCTCCATTGTGATCCAGGAAGCATGGGTTCAAACTATATAAAAAAATCCCACCACATTGAATCAGCAAAGTTGTGTGCATCTAGTCGTCCTCATCCACTTGCCAAACCTATAGAATTCTAGTAAGAAAACTCGCAAAAAACATACAAATGTCCCTGCTAAACATAAATTCTCAATATTGATTCTCAAAACATTTTGTTTTGGAGGTTTCCTATATTGGGTTATTCAGGTTTGATATTGAAAATTCAAAAATGTCAGGTGTGCCAAATTTAGGACTGTGATGTCCTAATGTTGTCTATATGGATTAACCACCACAAATGCCATTTGGAAAATGTATAGCTATTTGCCTCAAAAGATCATTAACATGTACTTTAGAGGAAAAAAGGAAATTGGCACATCTATCTGTGCATCGATCCACTGGCTAAATGAAATTAGGGAGGAGGAGCTGATTGTATGAATCATCAACTCATACTATGCTCTAAGTAGCAACCGACACATCTGCCAAATTGGACACTATTGTCAATGGGCCCAAGAATGGTACTTTCAAAGTTCACTAAAGAGGTTTTGCTGGTTGTAAGGAATGTGATAACGGAGCTTAGCAAATTTCCAGGCCTTTATTTTCTGGTAATGAGATGGCAATGATGTCACTCATGGACAGTGGAGCAAGGCGACTTGATAAATTTCTGACCACTCACTGCAAAAGAAGTATTAGTAGAAGTGATATGAAAGATATGGAACTCAACAAGCTTGAATGCAGTGTGAAATTGTGTTAGTTTGGTATAGTTGTGCACTATACTGTTTTCAGAGAAGTTACATATTAGGTGGGTGATTGTATTTATGTTTTTAAAGGGTGACAGGGTATTTTCTGTAGTTGGGTGATACCCTCTTGGTGTCTTTTTGAAATAACTACTCTTTTCTTACTGATAAAAAATAGAAAACCTCACAAATATAGCATTAATTTGTTCAAGACAACCAGCAAACAGATCCTTGGCACTATAGTTCAAACTTGAAGATTCACCATGGGATCTAGCCATCTTCAGTGAGGATCATCTTGATGAAATCAACAAATGCTTACAGTTCCATACACTGAATAGACATTTCTAGAATTGCCCCGTCTCAGTACTTTCCCTAATAGTTCAAATATATGCAATAAACTATTAGTCTTTTCAATCAATAAATAAATGTTTAACGCTTATCAGTCAAAGAATATTAAACTTTCCTAAACTGAGGAATATAATTACCCAACTAAAGAAACTACGACCAAACTTTAAAATGCTGAAGTATGGTTCATAATAATCCACATTTGAAGAAAAATAGTCCACATCAGATTTTCTAGCATTAAAAGAGAGCAGCTGCCTATAATTTTATAGTTTCATTATTTTATTCCTTGATTGAAAAAAACTAAACATTTTGTACCCTTATTCGACAAAAGCATTTATTATTTTTTCACAAAAATTCAGAGATAATTTCTGTTGGGTCCAGTACTGGTGAAGCACAGAAATCGCGAGGCCCAATCCAGGAAGCAGCACTCCAAACCGCCTATACGGCCCAGAACTCAAAGCAACCTACGTGGTGGCCCAACGCCCGCAGCCAATCAGCACTTCCTACAACTCATTAATGCGGTTATAGGAGACAGACGCAATGCAACAAAGGCAAGCCAATGAGAGAAAAGTCAACTTTGCTAGCTGCGGCTCGCGTCGTTCCCTACAGCTAGCCAACCAATCCACTTGTGAGGGGTAGACCAAGCATGACCAGCGATGCACGGCGGTCTCTTCACCGCCACAAGGCAACAACTGACATCACCGGTCAACGGCAGGCAAATCCTTACAAAAGGGAATCTCGCATCCAAAGTTTCACTCCCAAAAGCCTATAAATTCCCTCTCTTTCTACGGAAGGGAGGACCGATTCCCAAAATCCTTAATCTAAGCCTGGGCACTAAGACATACGCTTCTTGAGTTCATACTCTCAGACTCGCGTCCAGCACTCATCATCCACAGCCTTTCATAGGCCACCAAAGTGAGCCACCCATCGCGGTGCACACAGAGAGCCAAGCCTCCGACAAACCGCTCATCGAGTCCATACTCTTGCATTTGTACGCTCCTACGGCACACTTAACATATTTTCGCGCACCTCTAAGCGTGCCCCCCTTTCCGTTCATTACGGGAAGCTACTGACTTGAGCGTCTAAGTGTTTTCGGTAGGAGAAATCCCACTGACTTCTGACTTCTTGTTTGTTAGTTTATGTTGTGCAGGTTCCAGGTTAACAGTAACGGAGACCAGACCCGCTCGTGATCCCCTTCAGGCAACGAGGAATCCGAAGGCTCCCTAATTCGTACGACACCCAGGGACCGGAACGCAACAATTTCTAAATTCAACCTTTCTTATCTACCACTACGAAACCAATGAGGCAAATATGAAGGACTAGGGCACCGTAATATGAAAGACAATAGCTAACAGAGAATGAGACAGAAATGGGTCAATAAATCTCACAGTGTGAACAGACGAAGCGTGTTGTCCTCGGAACTCGTCAAGAAACAAGATCCGTCCGGAGACCTACACATGCATAGGAATTCAATCTTCAAAATGAAGAAACACGAAAAAGGGAAAAATAGCAATTGTCCCACTTGAAGAGTAGAGAAAATAGTACCATTTGACGCCTTTGAGGAAGTTGTTGGGGTTTGAAGTAGTCCTAAACTGGCAATGGAAATGGTAGGTTCTGTATGGAGGGATATCGAACCTAATCACGGGCCACGAGTATGCTTGCTCGCTTGCTTCCGTGCACTCTTCGGCTTCACTCCGAGGAGAGGTTTGCAGGTGTTGATGCTCCGTAATCTCCCCCGCTGCCATCGGCTCAGCTACGAAGTTTTCGTCTTGCATCCCCTCACGAGCTTAGCAGCGTCCGGGAAACAGCAATACGGATGTCTCTATACACCTTGGCATTCGTTTAAAAATCTACGAACGTTCCGGAAAAACAGTTCGTCATTTTTCAAAATATCATTTCTATTAATTTAATT
>JAODPA010012876.1:0-38907 GCA_025585075.1 Nepenthes mirabilis
GTCTATGAAAGTCCAGAGGCGCCTCTGCCTCTTAGGATTTTGCTGCTGGAGTTTTTGTCTAGGTCTTGATCCTGGGATCTAGGATTTGACTTAGAGGTATGCAGCTGGGGAATAATCTTGACGGTTAAGCCTGTGGGTGGCTATCCATTGCTGCTGTTGGGTTCTTGGTGTGGCTTCTGCTGCATTGAATTGGTTGCAGGTCTGGATTGGGAGTGGTTCTCCCTATCCTTGGATTTCTCCCTGAGTTAATTGTTGCGGATTTGCATCAGTAGTGTCAAAGGGTCCTGCTAGATGTGGTACAGCCAGACGGGTCATGCTGAAGAGATGCTCCTGGAAGTGTTTCGTGACTGAGATGCAAATTGACTTGGTTGATCTTGGAGCCTTGGAGATATTTGCTGTTTGTAGGCTTTTGCTGGATTGTGCATTTTGTCCTGATCGGCAATTGATTCCGGTTTGCACAGGTTAATTTGCTGGTTTGGAATCTCACTGCTGCGTGGAATTTGGAGGATTCCGGTATCTTCAATTTGTTGTTCCCGGTTTGGAATTCATTGCCGGTATGAATTCGCTTTTTGTTGGTGCTGGATGCGGTTATGCAGGAATGCATGGTTACTTTGGAGTTGGAGCTGGCGGGTTTGAAGTCAGCCATGTTTGCTGGCTTGTTTTGATCATTTTATTGATCTTGCTGCTGTCTTGTCTTGCCGGGTGGATTTCATTGTGGGTTTGGAATTCTATCTTGATGATGGGCATGCCTTTCTGTGTCTGCCGATGTCCCGTTGAGCTCGGATGTGTAAACCGGGCTGTTCAGGTTCTTTTGCCGTAATGGAACTGTGCTGGCGAGGAAAGTGTGCAATCCGGTTTCTGCCCGCTTTGCTCCCGGTATGGTTTGAAGTGGCCTAATCGGTTCTTCACTCTTTTGTCCCTGGTTTTGTACCGGAATGGAACCACAGCTGACGTGGAATGAGTTTTCCAGGTTCAGCTCTATATTTTCTCGGTTTTGCCGGAATGGAATCATCGCCGGTTTCAATTCGTTTGCAAGCCGGTTTGCACTGGGTCCCTGCCGGAATGGATTTTGATTTTTGCACAATCCGGTTTCTGCTCCAATTGTTCCCGATTTGAATTTTTGATGCATCTGCTGGCTTCGACGCTGGCTTGGTCTCAGCCGGTTTCGCCATGGACCGGGTTGTTACTGTAATGCCCCTTTGCTGCCGGGTGATGCAGTTGGGCTTGAGTGATGGTTGCTGGTTTCATCTTGCTTCTTTGCTGAAGATGGGGAGCTGGTTTTAAGTGTATTGCCTTAAATTGGCTTGTTTTGTTGTTTTGGAACTGCTTTATTGATGTTAGAGCAGTTTATTTGTACTGCACGAATATCAGCATTTTTGTCTTTCTGTTGGTATTTTCGTTGTATCTGAGTGCTCGGGGCATACCCCAGCAGTTATGGCTTATCCCCTAGTCGAAAAAGCACTAGATGATAAATCATTACTTGTATATTTTTTCTCCCTATAATGAAAAATGCATAATAAAACATTATAGAACACATGGAAAAAATAAAGGAAACAGTTCTCTTTAAAATTTTTGTATGTCCTTTTTCATAGATTCGAAAATATAACAGTAGTCAAGAGCATTGTCATGCTATCTTTTTTTTTTTTTTTTGGTAAGGCATTGTCATGCTATCTATGATCAAACAATTATAAGCACTAAATTGAATATTCTAAATGATGATGAAAAAATAAAATGTGAGCAAAAGTGAGTTCTAGAAAAACCCATTGTTTTGATATTACCATTAGCTTTGTTTTGATATTCTAAAAAAAAGAAGATTTTTTTTTTTGTGTGTGTGTGAGCAAAATACACACTAGAGAGAGAAGCTCTCATCTCTCTCTAGGGTTTCAAATCCGGTGCTGCCGTTTTGGGCACCGGGCAGCACCGGAGCCGGCCATGGCCGGTCTCCTGGTTGCTCTGCCCGGTTCCCTTCCGGTTATCCGTCTCCACCTTTCCGGTTCTCTGCTCTGGATGCGTCGTTCACGGCGCCCTCGGAGCCTTCGACTTTTGTCTGCGAACTCAGTCTGCTTCTCATGCTTTCGGATTGGGGTGAAGAATCTTACGTTGGCCCTATTCTTCGTCTTTTGGAGATGTTGGAGCTCAATCACCTTTGCACCCTTGCTGTGCTTTGAGGAGGTCAATCATCCAGATTGTCCTGAGGAATCTCCCGCTGATGGTGGGGGTCTGTTGGAAACTTGTGATCTGTCACATCCTGAGGCCGAGGTCCATTGCGAATCCAATCTATTGCCCCCTTCGTTGGGGCCTGCTTCTGCGGTGATTGGATTAGAATCAGATGTGTCTTCTGAGGAGCCGTTTTATAAAGCTCCAGTTGTAAAAGTGGTGAGATTTGCTCCCGAAATCATATCTTCTGAGGCTTCCTCTTATGCTTCTTGTAATAGGAGAATGGCTCCTTGCAGCGATATTTGTCACCCTAATGCTGTTCGCAGGGCCAATAGCATCCTCCCCTCTTTGAATGCTGTTCCCATTGTGACTTCCTCCCCTCTTGCTCCTCTTGTGGACCCTTCTGAAGGGGACGAAGCCTTGGAGCTCTCTTGCAGTGATCCGGAGGAGTCGGATTCTACTGTCAGCAAAATCTCCTCCAAAGTTGCGTCCCTGAGAAAACAACTGTTGGTTTCTAAGGAACTTCGTCGCCAGCCTCTATCTCTGATCTTTTCATCTTGTAGCTCCCATAAGGATTGCTCTCCACATGAGGCTGCTTCTATTTCGGAGCATATTGACCATGCCTCTTTGGTCACTTCTGACCCCTCCTGTTCCCGGCCTATTGGTAAGCGAAGGCCGGCAAAATCTCGAAATAAAAAAAAATCTGTTCCCAAAAAACCCTGATTCTTCGCAGACTCGGGTGGTAGATTCGGAGCCTTGATGGATTCGGCCATGCTGTCATGGGTCATCTCTTGCCGATTTCACTTTGAGGTTGACTTGGATTTATAGAATTGGTTCGCAATTGGTGATGTCCAGATGTCCTGCTTTTTTTTTTTTTGGTAAGTAAGTGATTTGGATTAATGGGAGAAAAGAATTACAACTTAGGATTTATCACCAAGTGTTATTCCGACTTGGGGATAAACCTAAATAGCTAGTGCATGCCTGAGCATTTTGATACAATAGATGAAACCTACTAAAAGATAAAAATGTAGGAATTCATACAATACTAGAAAACCACACAAGATGGTTCCTAAACAAGGAGCATGCCAATCCATGCCAAAAACTTTTTCAGCAACAAAATGGAGCTAGCAGCTAATCAGCCAACAGCCCACATATTACCAACTCAAGATGAACTTCGTCCTCAAAACCAGGAGCAACAGGACCGAGTCCAGCTGCTATCCAGTACTTCCCCGGAGTCAGCACCATTTCAACATCTGTTGCTGAAGCAAATGTCAAAAGCAATTCACCACCGCACCCTGCTGAAACCGAACTCAATGCAAAGTATCAGCCTCAGCAAATTTTCAGAGCAGTTCTGCCACCACTGCTCACCCGGCAGGAACTACCCAACAGCAGTGCAGGCCAACTACACAGCATCATTGCATCAAGAATGCATCACCAAACTTCCAGCAGCAACAGGCTACTAAACTAGCCGCAAGAAGATATCTCCTTCTGTATCAGCACAGTGACAGCCTCACAAAAGGCAGCATAGAAGGCATTGCAGCATCTCCTACTTCATTTACAGCAAAATCAGCAAAAACAGGACCTATTTGAAACAAAAAGGTCACAATTCCAGCACCAGAGAAAAAACAAATTCCAGCTCGTTATCAGCGGCTCTCATCCAATGAAAGCATATGAATTCCTTCAGCACAAGGGAACCCAGCTTTCTACCAGCTCAGCAGCTGGGCAGTATGGGCATATGTAAACCCAAACAGCAGCTTCTCCCAAAATCAGCACGATCCTCGGTGGAATACATCAGACCACATTAGGAGCGTGGCATAAGCCATAACTGGCTCCCACCATGCCAACAAATATTCCAGAATCAACATCAGCTCCCAAATTCATTGATGTATGTTCATCAGCACACCACAAGGGACCAGCATTTAACTCAACACAAACACAGAGCATCAAAAAGGACAGGCAACATTCACAACCTGCATAACATATTCGCTGACAGCAGATAAATGTCATCATCCAGCAGTACTGTGTTTTTACAGAATCAGACAAGGCCAGCAATACTACATGGGCCAGCCATCTCCAAAGCATACGAAAGGATCGAGTCCCCAAAACAAGCTACACAAATCCACCAATTCAGAGGCAGCAGTGTATCAGTGCACTGAACAGGGCTTACCGGGCAGCAAGCAACCGAAAACAACGCAGACTTGTTGCATAGCAACAACATCAAACAATCAGGCTGAATAGCCAGACAAAAGCAATCCAGAGGATTGCAACAAATGCCAAACGGCAATATGGCAGAATTTGCCAGACACCAGCAGGGCACCAACTCACACAGAACGAAATTATGTAACCAAGGTACCTCAACAGCTACTCATTCCACAGCCAAGCAAACTGATCAACACCAGAGGACCTATGGCTACCTCAATTTCATCGAGATAAATTAGCAGCCCATCCAGCGATTGCACCAACACCGGTCCAACCAAACACCGATCAGATGATTGTGCCAGGACCAACAGAAAAGACCAGGTCTCCAACATCAGCCCAGCAAATCAACATACAGCGACAACAGAGGAATTTACCTCACAGATCGGGAGAACCGAGTCGAGAACCCAAACCAAGGCTTGCACCGAGGAGGAAGAGGAATCGTTCTTGAGAGAGATACAAGACCTCAAAGGCCTGCTTCCATATCTGAATCAACAGAAGACGCAGCACCGGCCGAAGATTCAAAGGACACCGACTTTAGATCGGAAGTCCAGAAACGAGGGAAGAAAGAGTCGGGAAACCCTAGGCGACCGGGCTGAGCAGGAGTGGCGACCGCTTTGGAAGGACTCCGATTTTTTTGGCAGGAGTGGCCAGGTCTGAGCTGTGGCCGAAGTGGCCAATTTTCGGTGTGCTGCTTTTGATAACAGGTTCCCGGCGTGCCTCTTTTCCAGAGTAAGAGGTTTCCGGAGTGCCTTATTTCACTATGAAGCCGGAGCGGCCTGCGTGTGGTTGAGGCCGGAGTGACATGGTGTATGCTGAAGCCGGAGTACATTTTGTACTCTTAAAAGCCGGAGTGGTGTGCATTGCGGATCTTTTGATTTGAAGTGGTATTGAGCCGAAGTGGCAAGACGATGCTGATATGGCGATTTCTTCATTCACTCTGGCCGGTGGATGTTATCTTTACAATGATCGAATATTATTGTATCCTTCTTTTTAATGACTGTTGTCATAGGTTTAGGGGACTCCCCTGTTTCTATGTCTCTTTCCCAAGTCGGAAAAACACTTGGTTAAGAACATAGTTTTTTTGTATATTTTCTTTAAATTTAATGTAATTAATTACTTACCAAAAAAAAAAGAAAATTTGTATGTCCTTTTTAAATTTTTGTATGGATTAGTTTTGAGTAGCTTGGAGGAAGTCCAGCAGCTTTTCATCAATCATTTTTCTCAACTCCTGGGTACGGGCAGAATGAGCGGGCCGTTCCCAAAGGAGAGACTCCGGCCTTTCATTCTCCACTCCGTCCCTGATGAGATTCGGCAGGAGATGTGTAGACCCATCATGAGGAGGAGATTTGTCTGGCTCTTTTCTCCATTGATGGTAATAAAGCTCTGGGGCCGGATGGATTTTCTGCCAAATTTTTCAGAGCATTTTTTTTGTTAAGTAATTAATTGCATTAAAATTAGAAAAGAATGTACAAGTAACTATGATCTTTCCCAAGTGTTTTGCCGACTTGGCAAAAGAAATATAGAAACAGGGAGCCCCCTATCAAAATTACATATTTGAAATCAGCATTCCGAAAGCAGAAAAAGAATTACTTACCAAAAAAAAAAAGAAAGCAGAAAAAGAAGTACAGGCGAGGGTGGCAGTCTCAGATCAACTCTGTCCCCACCACACCTAGGGTCGCTCTAATCTTAAAGAGAGCCAGGCCACTTCGCTCTTGAAGAGGGCAAAGGTACTCTGGAATCACATGCCACTCCGTCCAATGTGCACCGTCCAATGTACTCAGGATAAAGTGAGCAAAGGTACTCCGGCCGCCAGATAAAGCGAACAAAAGGACTCCGGGCATCCAGAAACACATTGTCACTCCGCCCCACAACAGAGGAATGTCAGTGCACTCCGTCCAATGCACTCCGGATTCTGCAAAGCACTCCGGCCTCCAGACAAATGAACTCCGGATTCTGCAAAGCCATTTCCACCCATGCACTCTGAATAGAAAGCCACACCGAAAAAGACAAAAAGCATTCTGGATAGAAGGGCACTCCAGATGAAAAGCACCAAAAGAACCCCTTTTTGCAATAAATTGTGAAGACATAACACAATCCGGATATGGGAGACGCCATCCACTGTTTTTTGATCCAACAGGCAAGAGGGTCATTTTTTTTTGTTTTTTTTTTGGAGCTCAAGCCACACCGGCCTTAGAGAGAACCAGCTCCGGATTCAAGCGACAGATTTACAGGCACAAAGGCAACTCCAGCAAAAAAAACTAACAAAGAAACGCTCCGGAATCCAGGCCTCCAAAGAACCGGATTCCGGAGTTCTCAGAAGCTCCGGCAAAAGAAGCAAACAAAAGAATACTCCGGATTTTTCAAAGCTACCTGGAACGAAATTGGCCCTTCCATTACTGAAGCTGTCCAGGACTTCTTTCTTCATGGGAAGATTTTAAAACAAATTAATGCGACCTTATTGTGCTTAATCCCGAAAATCAAATCACCTACCAAGGTCTCTGATTTTCGGGCCATTGCTTGCTGTAATGTTTTATATAAGATCATTTCCAAGGTCATTGTCACCCGTATTAAACCTTCGCTTCCCCACCTGGTTGCAAAGTGTCAAACTGCTTTTGTTCCTAGCAGAAGCATTGGAGATAACATTTTGCTAGCATAGGAATTACTTCATAAATACCACCTGAATAAGGGGGTCCCGCGTTGTGCGATTAAGGTGGATTTGATGAAGGCATATGACTCTATCCATTGGGACTTCATTTTGGCGGTGCTTGAACTGATGAATTTTTTCCCTATTGTGACCAAATGGATTAGTCAATGCATTACCACAACTTCATTTTCCGTAAGTCTTTTTTTTGGTAAGTAATTAATTGTATTAAATTTTAAAAGAATGTACAAACGACTATGTTTTTTACCGAGTGTTTTGCCAACTTGGTAAGGGAAACATAGATAAAGGGAGAACCCTAAACTATGACTAAGGTCATTAGACACAACATTACAATACCGATATCGGTGATTGAAACGACTCTGTCCACGCCACTCCGTACAGACAGTGTCCACTTCACGCAAAGGCAATTACACTCCGGGCACAGCGCCAATACCACTCCGTCCAAATTAGAGCGTAGAGGCACTCCGTCTATCCGAAAAGGCAAGCTACAATTGGAATTAGCTATTGAGACTCAAAACCACAACTGCCAGCAATACTGAAATAGGAGGACGCTACTTCAGCAAAAGGCGAACCCTGCCACGTCAGCATATCACATGTAGAGAGCAAAGGAGCATAAGCCACTCCGTCTAACCTTTTGGTGAACCAATGGGACTCCGGAAATGAACGTAAAGTGGTCACTCCAGCCAAAAAGATCCACTCCGTCCAAGAGGAGCATCAAGGACTCTGGCCAGTTTCGGATAGAGTCCAGCTTCGGATTTGTTCCTGAAAGAATCGTTGGCTCTCGTTTGCGGGCAGGCTTCAATTAATTTCATCCATTTTATCCACAATCCATAATTACTGGTCCTCCATATTCATATTGCCCAAAGCCATCTTGAAAGGCATTGAAAAATCTCTTCGTACCTTTCTGTGGCATGGGTCGTCAGCTGATCGAATTTTTGCAAAGGTTGCTTGGTCGGCCTGGTGGTGAATAACGCTTACGCCTTCCCTCTCCACCCGGGTTCGATTCTCCGTGGAAGCACCCGTGGTACTGTGCCTCCTAAAAAATCCTTTGGGGTTTCTGGGTTATGGGGCTGCAATGCGGTGGGGCCAGTCACGTTAAAAAGCTTACCTTTTTTTTTTTGGTAAGTAAGTATTTTAAATTAACGGGAGAAAAAAATACAAAAGCTATGTTTTATCTCCAAGTATTTTGACTTGGAAATAAAACATAAAATGTTAGGGCATTCCCCGAGCAACCGGTACATCAGATAATACCAAAATTGCCTCTAAGAGGACACCGTTCAACAGAAAAACAAAATATGTAATATGAATTTACATATTGAACCAACAGACGCTAAATCATCAAAAGCGACACAAGAGAAGACACTAAATCATCCACAGAGCAGCATCAAGCTATTCTGCCACAAACAACTCCTACCCAGAACACTGGCGGTACAACCGGGCCCAGTTTCAGCATAGGACAAACTAGTAACTGCCCAGAAAACAGGGACCAGTATTGGTCACAAAACAAGCACAGCTTGGTCTCAAAACCCACACAGTGCATCAAATCTGGAAGGCTCAAGGGAAGTAGCCCAGCTTCGTGAGCAACAGGCTCACAGCCCCACCCCAAGATGCACCAGCCAAAACAACACCCAGGTTACTGCTGGCGGGTACTAATAAGCAACAGAACTGCATAAACCGGCAGCAGCTTAGTTCAGCAACATCAGGAGTCAGCAGTAAACCAGCGAAAATTTGGCAATGTGGCACATCAGACTGCCCACCACCACACAAGCCCGCAGGACAAAAGTGCTCATCAAACGTCATGGACCAACAAAACGTTGCCCAGAACCAAAAACCACCCAGCACAGCACAGAACAACTGGTTTCAAACAAGCCCTCACTTAAGGAAAAATCAGCTGTTGATGTTGCAGGAAGCAACCGGCAGCAATTTCACGCCAGTATGCATCACGCCATAAGTTCCAAAGCAGCAGAATCCAGAACTCGGATGAAACACCATCACGGCCAAAGGGACCCTCGGTCAAACCATCTCATCCAATTGCATACCAAGAAGCAGGAAACAGCTCCCCCCATTAGCTACTTAGCCGGCAACGCATCAGAAAGATAGCATAGCAAACGGCTAGGTAACCAACGACATTGAACCAACCACAGGGCCACAGCTCATCAGCGCAGTTTCCAACCCAGCCCCTCAGGTAGCCATATGGCAGAAGCATCAAACACACAGCAAGTCCATCTAGTCAAAAACCTAGAGGATATTCGGTATAATGCAGTAACAGAAGGCCGTAGGACCATCCAAGCCACTCCGGCTGACAAGCAGGCAAGACCAGCATCCAGGCCGAAACATACAGCTCCACCAATTGTCAGTAGACAACGTGAACTCCCTTACATCAAAAGGATCTCTTAACCAAACAATCCTGGGCCAGTTCGACGAAAGAGCCAAATTCAGTGCACAGGCAGTCCCCAATCCAACTCGTACACCAGCAGAGGCTCAAAAGCGACACAAACACTAGAACGTTGCCACAATAGCCCCACAATCTAGCATCCAGCAACACAGAGAATACCCTTGGGGTATCACCGCATTCACACACAGCGATTGCGCCATAACCGGTCCAACCAAACACCGATCAGATGATTGTGCCAGGACCAACAGAAGAGTCCAGGACTCCATCTTCAGCCCAGCAAATCAACATACATCGAAAGCAGAGGTAATCTTTTTTTTTTTGATAAGTAACAGAGGTAATCACCTCACAATAGCAACAATGACTGCTGCAAACAACTCACCGCATTAGAAGGATTTTTAGCATCCGAACATGGCCACACCCGCTACTTCCGCACTCCAGCCCATACCTCCAAACCAGATTAAAAACAGGCTCCCCCAACCCATCAGACCGGAAGGAACGTACCGGTAAAGAGGCTTCAGCAACTGGGCGCAGGCGTTCGTCAACGTCAAAGCCAACGAGCAGCGTAAGAAAACTGTGTTAAGGGTAAGCTTTTTATAGTGACTGGCCCCACCGCACTCGCGGCCCCATAACCCAGAAACCCCTTGTGGGATTTTTTGGGAGGCACAGTACCACTTTGGTGCTTCTGCGGGGGATCGAACCTGGGTGGGGGAGGCACACTTCCGTGTGTTTAACCACCAGGCCAATTCCGCTTTGGTTAAAACTGTGTTAAGGGTAAGCTTTTTTAAGTGACTGGCCCCACCGCATTGCGGCCCCATAACCCAAAAACCCCGAAGGATTTTTTGGGAGGCACAGTACCACTGATACCGCCGCGGGGAATTGAACCTGGGTGGGGAACGAGGGATTTTTCCCTTTTAACCACCAGGCCAAAGCCGCTTTGGTAAACTGTGTTAAGGGTAAGCTTTTTAACGTGACTGGCCCCACCGCTTCGCGGCCCCATAACCCAGAAATCCCGAAAGATTTTTTGGGAGGCTCAGTACCACGGGTGCTTCCGCGGAGAATCAAACCCGGGTGAAGAGGGAAGGCGTAAGCGTTATTCACCACCAGGCCAAACTCCGCTTCGGCATAAAAAAGCTTACCCTTAACACAGTTTTCTGAAATGACAAAAGAAGACTATTGGGAGCTCGCTTCCCTCTTCGTTCAAATTTCTTTTTGAAATTTGAACACGTCTTCTGCGGCGCCAGTCTTCTGGCCGGGCGGCGTCGGAGCCAGCCATGGCCGGTCTTCTGGTTGCTCTGCCCGATGGTCTCCCGTTCCCGTCTCCACATTCTCTCTTCTGGAACTCTTTCTGGCTTCGTCGGCGGCATCAGATTCCTCGGATGCAGCCGTGAAACCGTCTTTTTGCTGAATCAGATTGGCATGGAGGCGCTTGCCGGTTGCCCTGGTGTAGCTTTTCGGGCTCGAGCTGACTGGGGTCCCTGCTGGTACCAAAATCGCATCTGACGAGGCTTGTGCCGATTGGATTTCTCCTACTCTCTGGGCTCTTTTCGGTTTTCTTCTCTTCTCATCCTCGAATCTCGGTTACTTAGGGTTGCTCTCCTGCTCTCCTGCAGCCGGTGCCCATCATCTGAATTCGAATTTGAATCCACGATGTCGGCCCTTACGGCGTCGCTGCCGGCCATGGCCGGTCCTCTGGGGGCCACCTCTGGCTCGCACCCGGTCCACGCCCCCCATGGCGTTCCTTCTCCTTCGTCTTCGCGTCGGCATTCGCTGCGACAGGATGAAGCGAACGCCTTCCCGCAGCTGAGGCGGTCGGTCATCTCCCTTTCACCGGCCCCCGATGCTCCCTTTCTGTCTTCGTTGAAGTCAAATGGTCCCCGAAATGACCTTGTGATTGAAGACTCTGCTCCTTCTGCTTGGGTGAAGGTCATCTAGAAGAACTCGGCCGGTAAGATTTCTAAAGTTCCCAAGCCTAACTCCTGGTCTCGTCCATCCCAGAGCAGTGCTTACGCACCTTTGACTCTCTTAAATTCTTCCCTGGCCTATCTCTCGATGGTGTTGATCCACTTATTCCTCCGGAGGAGGTCATTCTTCAATCCCGGGAGTGTTGGGGTTCCACTCTGGTGGGGTTTTTCTCTGGTCAGCCTCTTCACTTCCGGGCTGTGAACGCCATTGCTAGGATTATTTGGGCAAAATATGGGATTAACCATGTTGCTACCAATGGTAAGGGTTTCTTCTTCTTCACTTTCGATTCTGTTGCTCAGCTGTCTGCTTGCTTGGCACACGGACCGTGGTGTTTCCGGAAGAAACCCTTATCTCTTTTGCGCTGGTCTCCTGGAATGGATTTGAATAAGGAGTCCCTTATGACCGTCCCTGTCTGGATTAGTTTGCTTAAGGTCCCATTGGAGCTTTGGACACCGATGGGGTTAAGTTGGCTTGCAAGTCAAGTGGGACGGCCACTATGTCTTGATCCTCGAACCTCTAGGATGGATAATCTGCACGCTGCTAGGATCTGCGTGGAGGTGGATAGGGATGTCATTCTCCCTGACAAAATTAAAGTATCTATGGGACCTGAGTTGTCCCTTTCGACCGTTGAGGTGAAGGTAAATTACAAATGGAAGCCTAATGGTTGTTTAATTGATAGCAATTCCAATCAGAGAAGCTCTATTTCGGTAGTAGAGGATTCATTGACTAAGCTGATTCCTCCTTCTCTGCCATTGGAATCTGGTGGTTGTGCAGATGGTGTTGGGTATTCCCCTTCGTATCCTATATGAGAATGACTCATCTTTGATACACGAGTCTGGCCCCTTTTCATTGCATATATCTGGTTCTGTTAAAGCTAATTTGGAGGTGGCTAATGCCCCTTTGGACATTGAGGTAGTGAAGTTGAATTTTGGCCGTGTTAACAAATCAGTCCCAGAAGCTGATTATTCTGGTGGTGTGGTGGATCTCTCTCCCCAGTTTGCACAGTCAGATTGGGTTGAGGGGCCTAAGGCTGGCTCATCTATGGTGAAGTTGGAATGCGGGGTAGTTGGAAGAAATTTGGCCGCCGCTGGGCTGGGTGCTGGCCCCCAAGCTATGATATTTCTGATGCCCCTGGTTGCTGTAATGCTGAGTTTGTGATTCCGGATGGTACTGGTTGTGGGTCCGGAACCTATCCATGTGTTTTGGATGAGTCTGTACCAGTTTCAGAAGCCAACGTGCTGGTCTCAGTGCCTATGCATGCTAATGATGTCCCTGATACAAACTGTGAGATGACTTCTTCAGCGATGGCCTATTGTGATCCTTTCTCTGATGTTGTTGATCCCCCTGTGATGGCAGCTGCTGACTTGGAGGTGGCCTATGTTGCTCCTGGTCCGTCCGCCGAGATTAACCCTGATGTTACCCCTGATTCTATCTCTCAGATTGCTCGAAAATATTGTTTGAATCAATCTGATTCTGCTGGTTGCCCTCCATCATGTAAACCTTTGGATGTCTACCTCCCTGCTGTATCTTCTGTCGGGGATGTGACTGTTGGGAATGTGCCTTCTGAAAGGCCGGGCTTCTATGATATGCCTCCCTTGTTGGCAATGTGGAAGGTGCAAAAGGATGAATGGAAAAGGGCTAAGAATCGTAGATGCAGTTTAGACTAATGAGCTATAATTGTTTGTGCCCGGCACCTGCCTTGGTGATAGTATTACAGAAGCCGTAGGCTGCTAATCTGGCGTGCTGATGTACCTGCTGGAGGCTCTGCAAATTGGATTGCCTAATGTTGCGGTGGTTTTCACTCTGCTTGTAGCTTTTGTCAATGGTGGGGCTGCTGATTCTCAGTTTTTTGTTTCTCTCAATTGATGCTGGAGCTGGCTGTGTGGTGCCTTTGCTCTTTGAATTGGAAGCAGTTCTGGACTGGCAGCAGTCCTTGGATTTCTACCTGGCTCTATTACATGGAAGCTGGTAGTTAATGGATGCCGGTGGAGACATCTGCTCTAGCCAACTTCAGTAACTTGAGTGCTGGTGCTGATGCAGTTGCCTTGGGTGGTAATGCCTTGGATTGTAGTGATGAGCTGCGGAGCTCTTTTCTGTGCTGCTGATCCTGTGGTGCTTTTCTTCGTTTGAAGTATAACTACTGATGTTTTAGCGGCTTTGTGGCACTGGGTTGGTGCCAGGGATACTTTCCTTTGCTGAATGGCTGCTGGGCCATTGGGTGCGCAGACAGATTGAGCTGTTCCTGGTGAAGCCGAGGTTTGCTGAAATGGTTGGCTTTTGGGTTGGCTTGGATGGCCCTCTGTATGCTGATATCTAAGCGGTATGGTGATGTGGGATTGTGATGGGGTTTGTTTGCTGTATTGCTGGTTAATTGGCCCCATCAACTGACGCAGCTTGCTTGGCAGCTATTGCTGTATGCTGAAGGTTTGCCTCTCTGCTGAAGGCGAGATAGGAAGCAGACCCATCTTCTGCTGGTGTGTAACAAAGCTGGCGCTCCTTCCCAGATTTGCTTGCTCTACCGACCTGTATGCTGCTGCTCTATTTAAACAGGAGGTGGCAGTGTTGTATTACATTTTTTGTTTTCTGTAAACGATGTCCTCTTAGAGGCTTTTTTGGTATTATTTGTTGTACCTTTTGCTCGGGGTATGCCCTAGCTTTTATGTTTTTTTCCAAGTCAAAATACTTGGAGATAAAACATAGCTATTGTAATTTTTTTCTCTCTTTAATCCAAAATTCTTACTTACCAAAAAAAAAAAAAAAGGATGCGCTCTATGCTCTAGCTGACGAGGCTGAGAGCCCTGTCCCTGGTTTCCTCTGCAGAAGTGAGAGTTTCTCTCTTCTTCAAATTTCATTTTGAAATTTGAACTCGTTTTCTTTGTGCGAAAAGGATGTTTCCTTTTCGGTTTTTCAGATTGGGATGAAGACTCTGGCTTCGCTATGGGTTTTCGTTCGGGTCTTTTGCCTTCGATGATGTTAGGCTTCCTTGCTCTGTCTGCTGGGGCTGTGAATCCCTATTCTCTTGCTGATGTACCCAGTTTGATTTACTGGGCATCCCGGTTTCTCTTTCACAAGATCCCGAAATGGGACGCCTATTGATTTGGACTAAGTGGCCCTTCTGGGCAAACCGCCTGCTTCTCTCACAAGCTCCCGGTATGGGTGGCCTGGCTGGTTTCTTGCAGGCGGTGTACTTTTGCGCGATCCGGTATGGTCTACTGGGCATTTCGGTTCTCTCTTTCACTTGACCCCGGAATGGGTCGTATGATGACTTGGAAGAAGTGGCTCTTCTGGGCATTCCGGCTCCTTCTCTCTCATGATCCCGCCTTGTATTGCCCGGAATGGGTCGCCGAAGCATTCTGCTCTGATGTTGTAGAATCTGGGATGCTGGTGGATTGGGGGCTTCCTGCTGATTCATTGTGTCTGCTGCGGCATGGACGGAGTTGTCATTATGGCGTCGCCCATCTTGGTCTGGAAGGTGAATCTTGGGCAGGATGGTGAGCTGCTACAGGTTTGGGGTTATGATCCTGATTATGGATGTTTTAAGACGTCTGTAATGGGGATCTGCTGTGAGCTTCTGATGCCGTGAGACACTGTGCTGCTAGCTCGTGTTGTAGTGCTGGACTTGTCTGACTGGTTTGTGAACCATGGCTGCTTTATGTTGAGGAATTTTGATGAGGTTGTAGGCTCATTTGGTGTGCAGGGTGTTAACCCTGTCTTATGCTGATGCTGTGGTTACTCTCTAGAGGCCCTGAATTGCAGAGTCTTCTGAGGTTGGCGGACCTGCTCCTGTGATAATACAGAACTGCTGGTGGATTTTGTTGGCCCTGCACCCTTTGCTGCCGGGAGTTGCAGCTGGTTGCTGGTTTCATCTTGCTTCATTGCTGAAGGTGTTGAGCTGGATTCAAGAGTATTGCCTTAAATTGGCATGTTTTCTGTTTAGGAACTGCTTTACTGATGTTAGAGTAGTGTGTTTGTACTGCACGAATACCAACATTTTTGTCTTTCTGTTGGTTTCATTCGTTGTATCTGAGTGCTCAGGGCATGCCCTAGCATCTATGGTTTATCCCCTAGTCGGAAAAACACTAGGTGATAAACCATTACTTGTAAATTTTTTCTCCCACTAATCCAAATCACTTACTTACCAAAAAAAAAAGTGTTCTCCAAAAGAGGGAAGGTAGGCTTGGAATCAAAAACATGATTGCATCTAATAAAGCACTGTTGGCCCGGCATTTCTAGAGGATTACCACTAAGGACCTGAATTCCATCTGGGTCGCTTGGTGTCACGGTCATCGTATCAAAGATCGCTGCATCTGGACCATCAAAGTTCCGGATACTGCCCCTTGGAGCTGGAAAAAGCTTATGAAGCTCCGTGGTACTCTTCGCAGTAAGATTCGCCATCATATTGGTAATGGTGGTGACACCTTCCTTTGGCTTGATTTTTGGCACCCTTTAGGTCCGCTTCAGGAAAGATTTAATGAGAGAATCAGGTATATCACTGGCTTGCCCTTGGATGCTAAGGTCAAGGATATCATCAGAAATGGGGTTTGGAATTGGCCAAACCATTTTGATATGGAGGTTGACAAGATTTTGAATAACATGCCTTCATACCTCCCTGACCCAACTCACAATGATGCCGTAGTCTGGACTGCCGACCGCAGTGGGGTCTTCTCTTCAAAATCTGCCTATGGGCTTTTCCTTTTTTTTAGTCGAAAGGTGTGGTGGAGTGGTCCTGCCTTGTCTGGGGCTCGATGTCAATCCCGGCTCACACCTTTATCCTCTGGCTGGCGATCCGCCAGAGGCTTAGCACACTCGACAGGATTGGTAGTTACCTTCACATTCCTGCGTTATGTATACTCTGCTCCTCCGGAAGGGAGAGTCATGATCACCTTTTCTTTAAATGCCCTTTTTCCTCGTCTGTCTGGCGAAAAATGCGCCACAAAGCCGGGTGTAGGTGGCCCCACCCTAATTGGAATTCAAACATATTGTGGGCAGCTAAACGGTGGAAGGGCAAAAATCTCAAAGCATTTTTATTCCGCCTTACCCTTACTGCTTACGTCTATTTCATCTGGAAAGAGAGGAATCATCGTATGTTTAAGGATTCGGGGAACCTTAACGTAACCCAACAGGTTTCCCAGATTTCTGCGGCAGTCCGGGGGAAGATTGAGGCATCCCATAGAGCAGTTAAAGTGCAGGACAGGCGAATTTCGGAAAGTGGTCAGGGACTTTTCGGCCGCGAAGAGAGAGAAGCTCTCCCTTCTCTCTTCTTTTCAAACTTCATTTTGAATTTTGAACTATGTTTTCTAGTCGGCCGCCTCCTCTGGTCGGGTGGCGCCAGAGCCGGCCACGGTCGGTCTCCTGGTTGCTCATCCCGTATCCTTCCCAATTTCCATCTTCCCCGCCCTAACCTTCCCCGTCATCCTCTGCTTGTGTAACCCTCGCCTAGAGAGAGAAGCTCTGGCTTCTCTCTAGATTGCCTTTCAAATTTCAAACTTGAAATTTGAGGCCTTCGTTTCCTGTTGCCGCCAGCATGGTTCATCCTCTGAGGCCATCATTTGCTCTCTCTGGATCTTTTCTTTCTTCTTCTTCCAGGGCTCGCCCCTTTGAACGAAACGTCTGTTTTCGTTTTGTGTTACCGCCTCTCCGTTCTCTCTTGGACGGCAGTTTGCGGTACTGCTAGGTTCTCCCACCCTCCTTGTGTCCGTAAAGGACGTCTCATGCTCGCTATTGTGGTCTTCCTCGGTGTCTCTGGTTGGGCTATTGACTCTTGCAAGTTGGCCCTTTACTGTCGTAGCGGTTCCTATCTTAGCGTCTGGTGCTCGGGACGGATTTGCTTGGGGTTTTGTAGAAGTCCTCACCCATCAGATGCGGTTATTCCAGAGAGAAGCTTTGGATTTCTCTCTAGGTTTTCAATTTTTAAATTTTCAATTTTCAATTTTCAAATTTCAAATTTCAAGATTTAAATCTGAAAATTGTCTTTCTACGGGTTCTCGCCTCCACGGATTTGGGCTAGGCTTCCATGCCCCTGACTGATGTCGTTGTTGGGGCTGTCTATCCTTGTTTCTGATTCCGGTGCGGGAGCTTCAGCTCTGTTTTGGGTTGATCTGCCATGCCCGATTAGTTGCAGGTGGCTTGCTCTCCTGCTGTTTTCTCGATACATTGATGTTGTACGAGGTTGTTACTCGTCTTGCGCATCTGGCCATGTTATTCTGGTCGTGCCTTGGTGTCTATGTTATTGGATGGTTTCTTTGCCCGGATGGGTCGAACTGCTCTCTTATGATGCTAGCAGCCTTTGTGGATGCCGTTGATGCTTCATAGCTTCATAGCTATGTCATGTGAATGTTGCTGTCGTATGCAACGAGTTACTGGTGTTGGCAATATGGAGGATTCCATCTTTGTCTGCCAGATGCTGTTTTCGAATTGCTCCCGGCTATATGGAGCTGGTTTCTTTACTGTGATTTGTGCTGCCTTTCTTTGGGGCCTCGGCATTGGTTTGGAGAGTAGTTGTGGTTTCTGCCTGGTATGGATTTTAGGCTGATTTAGGTCGCGGCTGTTTTGGTGACTGGCTGATGTGGCGAGTATCCCTTCTGATGCCGATTTGCTGCCTTCTCTGTCCAAGGTCGTAGAATGCCGGTTTGCTCCCCGCCTAATCTGCCTTATGGTAGCTAAGTGTGCTTTTTGCCCGGACTGCTCCAATTGACCGGATGGTTTTTCGCTCGGTTTAAGGTTTCAGAGGACGTGGCCTCTATTGCTGTGTTAAGCTCATAGTCGGGAGGTCTCCAGCCTGGTTTGCACCCACTCGTCGAATTGGATCTTCCGCTATGTTTTTTGCCGGTTTGGATGTTTGCTGATGTTGCCAGGTTGGTCTTGGCCTGGCCTACTGATGTGGCATATATATTTCTCTGGTGGCCAGCAATTTCTAAATTGTTGTGTGTGGTTTGCTCGTGGTTTACTGCTGTATATTCAAGTTTTCGCAGGAAGCTGTGAGCAGATTTTGCTGTTGCTGGTTCGCTGGCAGTGTATTGCTGATAGTGGTGTTGCCGATTTGGCTTGCTGACCTGGCATGTATATTGCTGATTGGGTTGAGCACTGCTCTACTGATGTTGGAGCGTTCTGATTGCATAGAATGTATATCAGTTTTTTTTCTTGCTGTTTTTATATATTTTGATGTATCTTTGTGCTCAGGGTATACCCCAGCGATTATGCTTTATCCCCAAGTCGGAAAAACACTTGGCGATAAATCATAGCTTGTAAATTTTTTCTCCCATTAATCCAAATTCACTTACTTACCAAAAAAAAAACTTGCACTCGGATGACTAGATTTCCGGTTGATGTTTGGAGGATGTGACTTGAATCCGGAGTTGGTAGCGCTTGTGGACTCCGGATTTCGGAGTGGTCCTTGCTTGTGAGGAATCCGGTTTCGGAGTGCTTTTGCTTCTGAGGACTCCGGATCTGGAGCGTTTGTTGCCTTTCTTTCTTCCCGTGCTTAAAAAAAAAAAAGGTTGTGTGAACTCCGGTTTCCGGAGTGTCTTTTGTGCGCTGCTTGCTTCAGCGATTTCGAGGTCTCCGGCTTCTGGAGTGCTTTTGCCTTTGGGGACTCCGGATCCCGTTTGCTTTCTTTGGGGACTCCGGATCCGGTTTGCTTTCTTTTTTCTTTCTTTTTGTGCTCATAAAAAAAAATCCTTTTTTGCTTTTGCTATTTGGAACTCCGGATTCCGAAGTTCCTTTTGGTCGGTCCTGCTTTCCGCTTCTTGGAGATATTTTCATAACCGGAGCTGATAGGAATGTCTCCGGAGCCGATGTGGACTCCAGACTCCGGAGTTTTTTCTCATCTTTGAGTGCTTCCTCCAAAAAAAAAAAATTCGGGTGTGTTTAGTATCCGGAGTTCTTTTTACTGCTGCTGTTTTCTGCTGCTTGGCAGTGTGTTTAGCTTCCGGAGCTGTTTGTTTTGGCTCCGGATCTGTTGAGGACTTCGGATTTCGAAGTCGTTTCTCCCAAAAAAAAAAAAAAGCAGAGTGGGTTTTGCATCCGGAGTTGCGTGCGTTTCGTATCCGGAGCTGTTGGTTTAGCTCCGTCTCTATTGAGGATTTCGGATTCCGGAGTGAGCTCTTTCCAAAAAAAAAATCAGCTTTGCACTTTGGAACTCTGAGAGATGCCGTTTCCCCCTGATGCGCATGGGTGTTGGTGTCATGATGCCGTATCCCTTTGATTGAACGTTATTTAGATAGGTCCCATATTTTGTTGGTCATGTTTGACCGTTTGTCCTCCTAGAGGTCTTTTCTGTTGTTCTTTTTTTACAATTTTCTGTTGTAATAGATGCTCGGGGTATGCCCTAGCGGTTATGTTTTCACTCCAAGTTAAAATACTTGGAGCAAAAACATAGTTTCTGTAATTTTTTATTCCATTTAATCCAAAATACTTACTTACCAAAAAAAAAAGCACTTTGGAACTCTGGACGGAGTGGTTTGTTGATTCCGGAGTTATTTATTCTGGTGCTCTTTAAGCCGGATCAACTTTTTCCTGGTTCTCAAAAAACCGGTCCTCTTTGCGATCTTTTTCCGGAGTCCTTTTGTTCCACCATATGGAAGGATGAAGTGGCTTGTCCTCCTTGCTGGCAGGAGTGACGATCTCTTGGTCAGACCGTGATTTGCATGTGCTGTGGACGGAGTGGCATTTCAATCCGGAATGCCTTTAGTGGACGAAGTGGCCTTGGAAGCCGGAGTGCATTTTGAGGTGGAGCGGCTTTTATGAAGCTGGAACGTTTTTGTTCATTTAATGCCGGAGTGAATCCGGAGTGAGTGGCCACTTGTTGCCGGAGTGCCGCTTGAGGCCGGAGTGGCTTATAAAGCCGGAGTGCCTTTTTCTCACTAAAAGGCCGGAGTAGTTTACGTGGTTTGCATGAGCTGAGGACGGAGTGGCATTTCAATGCTGGAGGGCCTTTTGAGGACGGTGTGGTTTTTGAAGCCGGAGTGCATTTTGAGGCGATGTGGCCTTCTGGAGCCGGAGCGGATTTTCTGCAGTGGCAGGGTGATTCTTCATTCACTTTGGCCGTTCGTTTTTTTTTTCTTACAATGACCTAATATTATTGTAATCTTATTTTTTAATGACGGGTAGATCTAAAATTTTGAAAGTTGAGCTTCTGGCTCTTGGTTTCTCTCGGCCTTCTCCTGCGCCGGCATGGCCAGCTCCATGCTGGCGGCGGCAGCCCTCCCTATGGTCCCAGGCGTTTCTCCGACCCGCCTCCCCTCTTTTTCGTCATTAGTTTCGTCTGCAAATGCTATCCTTCCTCCATCCTTCCCTCCCCTGCGAAGGTGCGTTTCGCCCTCGTCTTTAGGACCCGATTCGGCTTTCTTAGAGCGAACGAAGCCTTCGATGCCTTCCATTCTGGCATCTCCGCCTTCGTTGCCCCCTGCTGCTCCCGTCGTGTCCGGTTTGGGTTCCCCGTCTGCCATCTCTGAAGCCCATGCTAATTCTGCTAAGCTGCCTCTCCAGTTTTCGGCTTCTGAAGAGGTTAAGAGTGTGCGTGCTGTTGGTTGTGGTTCTTCGCCCATCTCTTTGCAAATAAATTCAGGTGTGTCTCTCCCACCGTCCTCCTGGGTTGATATTGCCACGAGCAATGGTCTCTGCCCTTCTCTTAAATTTTACCCCCATCAAACATTTGATGGGGATATTGTCTCCATATCCCCTTCTGCTAAAGTAATCCAGCAGGGCCAGGAGATCTGGGGCTCCACTCTGGTGGGATATTTCCACGAATCTCCTCTGCATTACCTGGCGGTTAACAACATTGCCCGCAAAATTTGGGCCAGGTTTGGGCTCTGCCATGTGGCTGGGAACGAGAACGGATTCTTCTTCTTTCGATCTGCCTCTGAAAAGCAATTAGGTCTTTGTTTGTCGAACGGCCCTTGGACTTTCGGCAAACATCCGCTTATTCTTAAACGTTGGGTGCCGGGGATGGAGCTGTCTCAAGACTCTCTTCAAACCTACCCAGTTTGGATTACCCTATCCAACATCCCGATTGAATTCTGGACGCCCTTGGGCCTAAGCTGGATTGCAAGTGGAGTTGGGAAACCTCTTAATTTTGACCTGATCACAGCTCGTATGGAGCGGTTGCACTTCGCTCGGATTTGTGTTGAAGTGAGTAAAAATGCTCATCTTCCGAAAAAGATCAGGGTTAATACCGGTGTTAAGGATTTGGCCATGTCTGTCGAAATTCAGGTTGATTATCAATCGAGGCCGAAGCCTCATGCTAATGGTCGAACTGCTTCTCAAAAAGGTACCAGAAGGGTTAAGGAAGGTTATAAGGCTCTTGATTCTCTGAAGCCTGATGTTGCCAGGTCAGTCCCTGGTGTTACCACTGGGTCTCTCATGGAGGGCCCTTCTGAGGAGATATCCAGTGATGCTCTTACTAGCATTACTAGAGTTGATGTGCCCTCCGATCTCCCTGTGTCGGATGTTCAGATCGATAGGATTCCAGCTGAGGCTCCTTCTGTAATGGCTTGCATTAGCCCTGGGATTGTCATGAATCCTGTAGTTGCTGAGGGGTCTATTTTGGATGTTTTTGTTTCGGTCAACTCATTCGCGAGCCTCCAGGATCCTGAGAAATTAGATGCGATGGAGCTACAGTGTGGTTTTTTGCCTCAGGGGAATGCCCGCACTGCTCCTGGCATCATCTCTTCAAGTGAGGTTGGAACTATTTCATTGCCCCTCCGGGCTGATGTGGATCCTCCATGTGGTCTGGATGCTGTAGGCTCAATTGCAGTTTCATTAGATGCAGATGGGCTCCCTTCAATTGACGCTGCTGTTCAATCTTCAGATGTGCCCCCCTTCAAGGCTCTGGATCAGGCTCAATTCTTCAAGAGGGTGCGGTTTGCTCCTGTGATATTGTCAGCAGAGGCTCCTAGTAGCGCTCCTCGCCGCAGGATGTTGGCTCCTTGCAGTGATATTTGTCATCCAATTAAGTTTCATAGATCAAAATCTAGAAAGCTTGGCTTCTGAGGACGTCCCTGTGGATGTTGGCTCCAATCCTGGTGCAGATTTCGAGCACCGCGATCTATTAATTCCTCCATCTGATGGGGTGACTCTGGAGACGGAGCTTGCACCTGTTATCAATCCGAATCTCACGCCCAGCCCTATCGCTCGTATTTTAAAGAAATACTCCCTAGGTGCTTCAAATTTTGGAGAGCCATCTTCTTCAAGCTCCGTGGGTAGCTCTGTACGGGCTAAGGAAAAATCTCGAAGTAGGAATAAGTCCTATAAATCTAAGTGATTTGCAGTGAGAGCCCCTTTGGTTCTCTTTAAGGCCGGAGTAGCATGTACTCGTTGAGGCCGGAATGGCCTTGTGCTTGGGGAAGCCGCGCTTGCTGTTGTGGCTTCCAAAAAAAAATACTGGAATGCCTTTGCTCACTTCTTTTGAGGGCCGGTGTGCCCTTGCTCTCTTTACCCGGAGTGCACTGGGCGATGTGCATTGGTCGGAGTGGCAATGTTGAATTCGGTTTCCCTTTGTCTTGAGGCCGGAGTGTTTTGTGAGTTGCTAAATGGCCTGAGTTTTAAGGCTGGAGTGGATTGATGGACGAAATTGCCTTGCGCTTTTTGAAAGCCAGTGTGATTTGTGGCGCATGAAAGCCGGATTGCCTTGTGCGCCTTGAATGCCGGAGTTACTCCAAAGACGGAGTGACTTTGGACGGAGTGGCTTTGGACGGAGTGGCTTTGGTCGGAGTGACTTGGGACGGAGTGAATTGGGACGGAGTGGCTTGGGACGGAGTGACTTTGGACGGAGTGTCTTGTTCGGAATGACTTGTTCGGAGCATCTTTGGACAGAGTGTCTTTGGACGGAGTTTGCTTTTGCTCTTTTTATCTGGGGGCCGGAGCGTTTTTTTTCACTATTTTTCCGGAGCACTTTGGACGAGTGTATTGGACGGAGTGGCTGTAGAATCCTGAGTTCTTTTGTCTGGCGGACGGAGTGCATTGTCGATTCCGGAATGCATTGGATGAGTGCCAATTTCGATTTTGTGCCAAGTTCGACTGCTGTCAAATTGACGAATTGGATTCTGCCTTTGCGCCGATCTAGCTCTGCTGCCATTTGCCGATTTCGACTTGTGATCATACCAATTGCCGGTTTCATGCTTCTGGACGGCTTCGTTGCTGTGCAATGCTGGCCTCTTGGGTTTCATCCGAAAAAAAAAAAAACTGATTTGGATTTCAGCCTATTTGCCGATTGGGATTGCACCCCTTCTTTTTTTTTTTTTTTTGGTAAGCAAGTATTTTGGATTAATGGGAGAAAAAATTACAAAATCGATATTTTATCACCAAGTATTTTGACTTGAGGATAAAAACATAACCTGTTGGGGCATACCCCGAGCAACAAGTACATCCAAAGGTACTTAACAACCTCTAGGAGGCCAACATTCTACAAAATCTATAGAAATTGACAAGTATTACATTACAACCCGGAGGGAAAGCGTCTCTTTTCAACCCCCTGTAACCAAGATGCACTCCGGCAAAAGCTCACCCTGGCACATCGCACTTCGGCCAAAGCACTTCGAAAAATTACACTTCGCAAATGCACTTCGGAATTTCCACTCCGGACTCTGCATCACTCCAGCAGTACTGCATTATCGCAGGAGCATGTCCGCCAACCTTTGAAGACTTTGCAATTCAGGGCCTCCAGAGAGTAACCACAGCATCGGCAAAAGATAGGGTTAACACCCTGCACACCAAATGAGCCTACAACCTTATCAAAATTCCTCAACATATAGCAGCCTTGGTTCACAAAAGACAAGGCCAGCACTACAACACGGGCCAACAGCACAGTGTCTCACGACATCAGAAGCAGATCCCCATTACAGACGTCTTAAAACAACCATAATCAGGATCATAACCCCAAACCTTGCTCAACCAATCACACAAGGATCAAAACCCCAATCCAACTAATGCATCACAAATATGAGATTCCTTCAGGAACTCAAGAGCAAATAAACATGTGCAAACCGGATTTGCACACACGAGAGAACGAAATTCAAACCGGCAAACAGCAGTAAAACAGAGAATTGCCACAGACCTGTAGCAACTCACCATCCTGCCCAAGATTCACCTTCCAGACCAAGATGGGCGACACCATAATGACACCTCCATCCATGCCGTAGCAGAAACAATGAAACAACAGGAAGCCCCCAATCCACCAGCATCCCAGATTCTACAACCGACCCATTCCGGGCAAAACAAGGCGGGAGCATGTGAGACAAGGAGCCGGAATGCCCAGAAGAGCCACTTCTTCCAAGTCATCATGCGACCCATTACGGGGTCAAGTGAAAGAGAGAACCGGAATGCCCAGTGGACCATACCGGACCGCGCAAAAGAAACCTCCTGCAAGAAACCAGCCAGGCCACCCATACCGGAGCGTGTGAGAGAAGGAGGCGGTTTGCCCAGAATGGCCACTTAGTCCAAATCAATAGGCGTCCCATTCCGGGATCATGTGAAAGAGAAACTGGAATGCCCAGTAAACCAAATTGGGTACATCAGCAAGAGAATAGAGATTCACAGCCCCAGCAGATAGAGCAAGGAAACCCAACATCATGGAAGGCAAAAGACCCGAACGAAAACCCATAGCGAGGCCAGAGTCTTCATCCCAATCTGAAAAACCGAAAAGGAAACATCCCTCTCAGAAGGAAATCACAGCCGCTGGCTGCGAGCAGAAGAAAATCCAAAGCACTCGAAGGATCTCTTGCAACAAAGCAGTCCTCAGCCAACTTTTCAGAACCACATCCAGTAGATCCAAGCCTGAACAGCACGACATTCCCCAACCCGTCCAACAGGAGGAAATACACTGGGAAGGAATCTTAGGAACCAGCAGAAGAACAAATCTTTGTCAGCGCCAGATTCTTCGAGAAGCACAAAAGATGACAAAATCGTCAAACAGCACCTCCCAAAACAAATCAGGAGGGCAACAGGGTTGATCAATTCCAGCCATTAAGCAGAAACGACTTAATTTGAAATCCGCGACACGGACAAATTCGAAGACGAAATTTGAAATCGAAATTTGGAATCGAAGAGAGAAGTGAGAGCTTCTCTCTCAAGGCGGTTGCTAACGCAGATAGGACGCTGACGTTTCAATTCTGAGGTCTGGAAACGTAGGGTTGGATTGCTGACTAAATACCAATTTTGTTTCTGCAGCCATATGCCGATTTCGTTTGCGGTTGGACAATTGTCGGTTTCATATTTGGACCAGTTTCGTATTCGGTGTAAAAGTGTCGGTTCCGTTAATCATCGGGCCGTTTTGGATTGCGATTCAAATGGCCGATCTGGAATTGCAATTCAAAATGCCGATTTCGAATGGTAGAATGGTAGTGTCCTCTCTGGATCATGGTAAGGAAGATGTGGCTTTGCAGAAGTGTTGCTCTGTCAATGGTGAATGCTCAGTAAGTGAAGATGTGGTTTCTTCACTGCCCCCCCCAGCTTCCTGTATATGGCCCTGCTATGGCAGGCTCTGTTGAATGCTCTGCCGATGGGGCCTCCCTATTATCTTGCGAGCCAGAGCAAAGTGAAGGGACTTTTTCTGAGGCTCCCCCTATTGGGAATGGTGGTTCGGATTCGTTGCATTTGGACCTTATTGTGGAGGCTTGTGATGAGCTTGCGGTCCCGGATACGCAGTCTGTTCAGGTTGCTGGTGTTCTTGGGGATAGGTGTGAGGGGGACTTAGCTGTGAACTGTGAACCCATCTCTGAGGTTGATGTCCACCTAGTGGTGGGAAATGCTGATTTGGTGTTGCCACAAATACCACTTCCTGATCCGATCATTGACTCTGGAGGTTCGTATGGGTTGGGGGCTGCTGAGGCTGCTGCTCTGTTGGATCCCATAGATGGCCATGTAGCTGATGACAGGGCTCCAGCCCTTGTAGACTGCCTAATTCATGGAGTCGACGACTCTACTCCGGAGTCTATTGCGCGAATCGTCCGAAAATACAACCTGGAAGCTCCATCTTCTGACAGTTGGGTTCCACCTGTTGATGGTCGGGTGGATCTAGCTGAGCTTGCCAATCGATCTCTTCAGGAACTGGCCCCAGTCTATAGATCCTCGGATGAGAATCCTGAACCAACTGAGGCTGCTACTATGGTATCAGATGATGAGAAATATGGAGTGCCTTCTGCAGAGGAGCCTTGTTGTGCCCCCCTCTCTGCTGGTGTCGTTCTCCCTGTGGTGGCAGGCGATGTTGAGGTGTTGGCACACGTTTCCTCACCTGTTAGAGTTGCTCCGAGTCCGTCTGGTGTGATTGAGGGTGATTCATTAGTCAGATCAATTACTCCTGTTGCTGGGGCCTCCCATGAGGCTGCTGCCCTACCTGAGGTCCCACCTGATTCCCGCGCTTCGAGTCCATTTGAGGGGGTTGATCCTGATATCACCCCTGAATCTATTTCTCGAATCTATAGTGAATCCAAATACTCTCTAGACGGCTCTACGGTTGATCTAGCAGGGACTAGCACTGTGAACAAGAATGTTTATCTGGATGGCAGTATCCCAGACGCGGATCTGACCGTCGATCAGACTCCTTTTTCTGTTTCAGATGATGTGGTTCCAGATGAGAAGGATCCGCTATACTTGGCTTTTCAGCAACTCATGGACTCAGATGGCTCTCGTCAACTATTCCATGTCACCCCTGCTGAGCATACGAATCTTGTAAATGACTTCCTAGACAAGTACTGGCAGGATATAACTGTTGAGAACTTGTCCGTCTGGCAGGACAAATTCCGCTCTGCCTTCCCAGATGAGGCGGAAAATGGGTTTCCCCATGATGCTTATTTGTTGGCGTTTCAACTAGTTTTCACGGTTGACTCCTCTCAAGCCCATAGTGCCTCATTCTCTCCAGAGGAGGAGAAGGTTGTTTTTGGATTCCTGTCTTCCTTGCTGAATTCGGCTTTAAATTGGCCGGGTTTTCTGAATGGTAATCAGATTGATTTTTTAGCTGGGCTATACGGCAATGCTCTTAAGATCCCGACTGAAGAAACCTGGCATCAGTACAAGTCTGGGAGGCGGCGTAAAGCTGCAAAAAACCGAAATTCTCATGCATGAAGACCTGCAGCTGCCGACTCCTTGGGGCAGCCTGGATCCTTTTTTTGCTCCTCTGGTTTGACCGGAGTGGATTATAGCTGGAGTGGATTTGTGCCCCTTAAAGCCGGAGTGGCCTTGTGCCCTTTAAGGACGGAGTGGATTATGGCCGGAGTGGCTTTGTGCCAGTTAAGGCCGGAGTGGCCTTGTGCCCTTTAAGGACGGCGTGGCAATTTGCTTGTTAAAAGCCGGAGTGAATTTAAAAGGCGGAGCGGCCTTTGTGGCTTTCTCAAAAAAGACCGGAGTGAATGGCAGTTTGCATTTCAAAAGCCGGAATGGCCTTAATAGCCGGAGTGGCCTTTGTGGCTTTTCAAATGCGTCTTGAAGGACGGAGTGAAACGGCTCTATTGGGCCCATTTTCTCTGTTGGACGGAGTGGTTTTGTTATCGGGCCACTCTCTTTTAGACGGAGTACAATTGCCGGAGTGGCCATGTTTCCTTTGAGACTGGAGTGCCTTCAGTTCAACAATTGCTGGAGTGCTCAATTTGAGGACGGAGTGGCATAACATCCGGAGTGCATGCTTCTTTATTAGGCCGGAGTGCCCAATTTGGTGACGCGTTTCAAGTGCGTCTTAAAGGCTAGAATGGTCGTGCGTATCTTGAAGCCGGAGTGGCCTTGTGCTGCTCATAAACCGGAGTTGTTTTGCGCGCCAGGTAGCCGGAGTGATCTGTCGCTTAAATGCCGGAGTGAAGAATTGCATCTGGATGGTTGAATCCGGAGTGCATTGTGCCGGAGTGCAAGGTGTTGAAATTTGCCGGAGTGCAATTTAGCATAGTGCAATCTGCCAGGGTGCATGTTTACCGGAGTGCAATTGCCGGAGTAAAATTTGCCGTAGTGCAATGTGGCGTAGTGCAATCTGCCGTAGTGCGGATGTTATTGCTTGCTCCTATGCAATTGAAGGCGCTACTATGCTTGCTCTCTCATAGGGACTTGCTGTCCAGTTTGTGGTTTACGCTCCTGTACTAATGAAGATCCTAGATGGATTGCTGTGTCGACTTTGTTGTTTTAGGCGTAGTTTTCTACGTTCTTGCTAGTGTGAAAGTGTTGACACTTCCATTTTCTTTTTTGTGTTTGTTCTTAAATGTTTTTTTCTCTTTTGATGTAACTGTTGCTCGGGGCATGCCCCAGCACTTTATGTTTTAACTCTAAGTACAATACTTGGAGTTAAAACATTTAGTTTGTAATTTTTTCTCCCATTAATCCAAAATACTTACTTATCAAAAAAAAAAAATCTGCTGGAGTGCTTTTTTGCTGGAGCGCAAGTGCCGGAGTGCATTTTTGCCGGAGTACAATATGCCGGAGTGCACTGGTGCCGGAGTGCTGCTGTTTCTTCTGCCAGTGATAGCCGGTGTGTAATTGAGACCGCTGTAGAGATGGGTCTGTTCGGCGATGAAGGGCTAGCTACCTTTCGATTTTGCTGAGTTGATCTAGTCGACTGATGATGTGTCTGATCATTTACTAGATAGATTTCATATTCTGTTGAGTCTGTCGTATGTTGGCCTCCTAGAGGTTTTATATTTTTTTCTGATGTACCACTTGCTCGGGGCATGCCCTAGCGCTTATGTTTTATCTCCAAGTCAAAACACTTGGAGATAAATCATAGATTTTATAATTTTTGTCCCATTAATCCAAAATACTTACTTACCAAAAAAAAAGCTGAGAGACCAGAGAGCCAATGGAATTCCTCAAGGCAATCCTTAAGAATCCGAACCGAGTATACATCGGCATGAGAGAACAGGAGAAGGTCGTCGGCGAAGGCAAGTATGACAGTATGAGTAGCTTCATAATTCCAATGAAAAGTGAAGTTATTGTTTCTACGGGCCTTGGATTCAATGATCCCGTTCAATACCTCCATTACCAGGACATAAAGGTAAGGAGAAATGGGATCACCTTGACAAAAACCCTTACCCCCTTTGAAAAAGCCGACCGCTTCCCCATTTATATTAACTGAGTACGAGGGGGTGGTGATATATTGCCTGATCCAGTTAACCATTTTAGGGGGGGAATTTCATAAGGGTCAGGATGGAGATAATGAAATCCCAATGTACAGAGTCGTAGGCTTTCATGAGGTCAATTTTCATAGTGCACCTAGGTGGGTCAAGACCCAGATGGTACTCATGGAGTAGCTCTTGGGCCAGGAGAATGTTGTCACTGATTTGACAGCCCGCCACAAAAGTCGTTTGGCACTTATCGACTAGATAAGGTAATGTCATCTTAAGCCTTTTTGCAATAATTTTTTAGATAACTTTGTAGATGACATTACAGCATGATATGGGGCGGTAGTCGGATACCAAACGAGGAGATTGGACCTTGGGAATAAGGCTAATAATCGTGGAGTTCATTTGTTTGAGAAGCTTTCCATGATTGAAAAAGTCACGAATAGCTTCACAGACAGATGAACCCACAATGTCCCACGATTCCTTGAAAAAAAGGGAACTGAAACTGTCAGGGCCAGGGGCCCGATAGTCACCTATAGAAAAAATCTCCTTTCGTATCTCTTCATCGCTAACCGGACCAACAAGGGGTACCATTAGCGATTTAAGCATAGTGTGAAGATATAAGGGCGAAGCCGATCCTCGTTAGCCGAACCATACGAACGCCCAGATCCAAGAGCCCTACTGAAATGATTCACAATCAGATTGTGGACATTTTGGACACCAGCAGTAGGATTCCCATCATCATCAAGGAGAGAGATAATCTGATTCTTATTGTTGTTGCCATTCACAGTCTTGAAAAAGAATTTATTGCATTGATCACCCTCCTTGAGCCACCTTATCTTAGCTTTTTGCTTGATAAGGTCGGCTTCCTTGGCTAAGGCAGCCCGGTAAGCTTCCCTACAGCAGCACTCCTCGCGAACACATTCATGGTTAGAAGGAGATTGACCTTGGATAGCCTCAAGTTTGTTCCTCAAACGAATAACTTCCTCGTGTACATCGCCCTCATGGATATTCATCTTTTTCAGAGACAGTTTCATCCTCTTGAGTCGAGATACAAGCCGGAGCATTGAAGTGCCATTTGTGTCATCCGACCAAGCATCTGCAACCAAAGAGTGAAATTGAGGGGATTTGGTGAGAAAATTATTGAAGCGGAACATCCCATGTTTTCTTGGGGAGTCGCCAGAGGGGAGAAGAATACAGGGAGAATGGTCAGAAAGTCTGGCAGGGGAAAAAAGGGCTTTGGCCCTACGAAATTGGTCAAACCAATGCCCATTGGCAACAACTCTATCAAGTTTTCTGTAAATGCAAAGGGATGAGTCCCGGCCATCATTCAATGTATAGTGCATACCTTCGTGGCTCACATCATCAAGATCACAGTCTCTGAGACATTTATCAAGATCAAGGGAGCTATTGTTATGCCATATTCCACTCAAGGCTTCGGACGGGGATCTAATAGCATTGAAATCCCCAAGAGCGGCCCAGGGGAGGTCGCCCGGATGGTTAGACATCGTACGAAGGCTCTCCCAAAGGAGTCTACGGGAACTTTCTGAATTAGCGCCATATATAAAGGACAGAAGGCACCGAATATTCTCCTCGCGGAAGAGGACCTCGACATGAATGGCCTGATCCTCCAAGGAGAGGATGTTACACGAAACCAATTGGGGGTCCCAGCCTAACCAGATCCGACCACCCAAAGACGCAGAATAGTTCATGATCCAAGACCAATTAGATCTGATCATAGAGGAAACAGTCAGAGAGTTCCTCTCCGCGACCTTGGTTTCAACCAGACCAACAATACTACACCTATGGGAGCAAATGAGGTTGCCGACTTCGTGGGCTTTTACAATCCCATTAAGTCCCCTCACGTTCCAACAGGCAATGCTAATCATGAGTAATGGGTGAGAGGAAGGAGGGTTTTGCATCCCCCGGGATTTTTTATCTTTCCTAGAAGAAAATGGTTCCCCATTTATGGTAGAATTGCCACCTCTGATCAATCTACCAGATAAACCAGGAGATAGAGGGTTTGTCAAGGTAGTTCGAAGAGAAGTGTCAATCGGTGAATCTGGTCTAAGTGGTAGACATTGGGCATCAATTGGACCGGGATCTGAGGAGGACCTTTTATGCCTCACAGTCGACGAACCGGGAGGCTCCGAAAAACGACTTGGACTCCCAGATCTAGGAGGGGTAGACGACTCAAAGAGTCTACAGGAAGGGTCTTCAACGTCGTGGCAATTTGACACAGCAGGGTCGACCAGGGCCTCAAAAGAAGCCATATCAGGCAGAGAAACATCATGGCTGGGGGGAGGTTCTTGTCCACCCCCAGTGGTCGGAGCAGTTGATACTTGAGCAAGGTATTCAGGTGGGTCGTTCAAATTTTCCTCCTGTAAGGCCATAAACGAGTTTGATGTCGTTATGGTTTTAAGGCCTATATCTTTTGCCCATGGGGCAGCCGCGTTAGGGACTTTTGAGCAGGGAGACACCCGAGGGGGAACGGAGGAGGTGGTGATTTGCAAAGTGTCCACCTGCTTGGGGACCCAAGAAGATTTGACAGGGTGACCCTTATTCCTACTCTTCACGGAGGCAGCGTAGCGCGGTGGCCTATGATGATACTCGAATTTGATTTCACGAAGTTGATCATCCGACTGTTCAACTTTTTTTTTTTTGGTAAGTAAGTGATTTGGATTAATGGGAGAAAAGAATTACAACTTAGGATTTATCACCAAGTGTTATTCCGACTTGGGGATAAACCTAAATAGCTAGTGCATGCCCGAGCACTTTGATACAATAGATGAAACCTACTAAAAGATAAAAATGTAGGAATTCATACAATACTAGAAAACCACACAAGATGGTTCCTAAACAAGGAGCATGCCAATCCATGTCAAAAACTTTTTCAGCAACAAAATGGAGCTAGCAGCTAGTCAGCCAACAGCCCACATATTACCAACTCAAGATGAACTTCGTCTTCAGAACCAGGAGCAACAGGACCGAGTCCAGCTGCTATCCAGTACTTCCCCGGAGTCAGCTGCTAGTACGAATTTTCACTGATACCGGCCTGGGGGCATTGACCCCCATCTCTACAGAAACCCTAGCAAAACCCATTCGCTCTAGTTTTTCAGTGACAGGGTCTAAATAGAGGGGTTTCCCAACCGCACTCGCGATCCAGCTTAATCCCACAGGGGTCCAAAATTCCACCGGGATCCCAGACATGGTGATCCAAGTAGGAAAAGATTTGTGCTCCTCACGGGATAAGATCATTCCGGGCATCCATTTCTTAAGAAAAAATGGGTGTTCAGCAATCATCCACGGGCCGCTAGCCAAACATTTTTCAAGCATGGAGCATGTGGAGAATCGAATGAAAAAAAATCCCGATTCGTTTCCAGCTACATGTTGTAGCTCGAACCGCTTCCATATTTTCCTAGTGATATTGTTTACTGCATTAAAATACACGGGATTTCCAACAAAATATCCAACGAGGGTATTGCCCCATAGATTCTCACCCTGTTGGATAACATCAGGAGGGGGGACAAAATGATATTCTCCATATCAGTAGTGTTCAGAGGATAGAATTTAAGTGGAAATTTACTTCCAATCGCCCTCTTTTCGACCACCGATGCCCATGAGACACTAGGCGGGCAGGAGACATGAGCATTTGGTTGACAGGAAGCATCTGCGCTGAATGGCACATTTTCACCAAGACCTTGGGGAGGCACAGCAAGCAAACCATCGGATTTGGGAAAGCCCGATGAGGACATAAGTGGAGAAACGGAACCAGGCTCGGTCTCCAGAGCAGGAGGCCTGTTCAGCGAACCAGAAAGAGGACCTGCCGAGAGAGAGGAAAGCCCGTCGGGGCATAGATTGTGATTGGAGGAGATCACCTCCCTATCGCAACCTGACACAGGTAACATAACTGTGAGGTTCCGAGTTAAGGAAATAATAATTAGAAGACAATTAAATTAATATGGGTGTACCATGGTCAAAAGGTATGAGAGAAATCGGATGAACAACTTAAAGAGCCAAAATCGGTAAATCGGGAACGAAAACTGTAAACTGAGTTATGTAACTTTGAAAATATGACCAAAGCGGCTTTGGCCTGGTGGTTAAAAGGGAAAAATCCCTCGTTCCCCACCCAAGTTCAATTCCCTGCGGCGGTATCAGTGGTACTGTGCCTCCCAAAAAATCCTTCGGGGTTTCTGGGTTATGGGGCCGCAATGCGGTGGGGCCAGTCACTTAAAAAAGCTTACCTTTAACACAGTTTTACTTACCAAAAAAAAAAAACTTTGAAAATATGATTTCGGGTTTTAAAGCATGATAATCATGGCTTATTAAGGTTATATAATCAAGGACAAGGCCCTAGGATGTGAAAGATTGGGTTAGAATGGTCAAAATGGGTCCCGAACGGCAAAAACGCGGCGTAGGCTTGCTGCTGGCTTGCCGCGGCGCAGACCGGTGCCCTCTGGGCGCTCGAGCCCTCCTATCAGGTGGAAAAACCAGAAGTGAGGCCGCTCGCTGCCCGCTCGAGCCGGGCTCGAACGGTGCGCGCAGTATAAAAACCCAACGTGCCTTCTCTCCTCGTCATTTCGTGCAAGGCTAGGGTTTTTAGAGTGAGAGAGGGCACCGACTTAGAGAGAGAAGAAGGGAGATCGAGCCCGGGAGTCCGATTTCGTCCGAGAGCCAGGTATAAAAGTGAAAGCACGCGTCGAGGCAAGTGTTCTCATACCCACTTCTCGTTCTCTTTCATTTTATGTATTTTCGTTGGGTATTTTGTGTTGATACCCATGGTGAACGTTAGAATCATGAAACCCATGCCTTGAGGTCCAAGAAAATGTAGTTAGTTGCTCGAATCGTGTCCGATTCGCCCGGGTGGGTTTCGCCGAAACCCTAACCCACGAAAATTGGAGATTTCCCATTTCCCGGCCTTGTATCATGAAATTAACCCCAAAATGTGAATCCCCACATCCCAATGATGTATATATGTTGGCGGCGGGTCCAATCTCGCACGTTTCGACCCGTCCGTGGCGTCCGAGCCCGTTAAAGAGGCGCTGACACTGTTCACCCGAGACCCAAGGTGGAAAATGCATGTTTCCACCTTCGTGAAATGTGGAAAGGACCCTAGAATATGAATCCACGTATCCCAATTGTGTGTATATATCGACTGGATGCCGAATCTCACAAGATTTGACCCGTTCGTGACATCCGGGAGCCTTAATAGTTTCCCGTTGGGGATAATCCAGAAATAAATGGGAAGTTGCATACTTTCATCCTCGTGATAAGTTAAATCGAACCCAAATGTGAAATCTCGTGTACATAGAGTGTGTACGAATCCACCGGACGTTTGATTTCCAAGTATCGAACCGTGTACGGCGTCCGGGTGTTCAAAAGGAAATCTGTTATCGTTCACCGAAAATGAAATGAGGAATATAAATGTCATGCTTCCATAATTGTTATTGATATAACGTTTAAATGTTTAAACGTAAATGGAAGTTCCGAACGTGTATCCGTGTGCTGGAGGTAAGGGATGAGTCCCGGAGGTTCTAAAGTGATATGTGATCATTGGAGGTAAGAATCTAATCTCCCTCGTTAATTTGGATGACTTGTTGTGGATTAAGGGAATTGAGTCTCATTGGATATTGTGAACCGTGACGTGAATGGAAGGAAATCCACATTGTGCTTGTGATGATATGATCTCCTGAATGGAGATGTGTTTGATGATGTAATCTCCCGGTTGGAGATGATTGTGATGGTAATGAGGTTTCCTGAGATGTGATCGTGTGTGGCAAATGTGGATTTCCCTCTCCAAGTGCTGAACCTAATCTTGAAACTAGGACACTAAGTCGTGTGGGTAGTATTCTTTAGTATACTATGTCCATCGCGGTGTGAACCCAAGGAATACTTGGCCACGTATTCCGGCCGCTCGTGGGAGTGGGTGATGTATGTGGTACGCTTTAGGAAACTACTGTGGAAGAACGAGGATTGCCCTGGACCCCGGGGGTGTGGGGTGTGTCTGTCGACGCTACATATTGAGATGTAGTCGTCTGTGATGATTGTTGCATGGATGCAACCGAGGGTCGTGTGCTACCGACCTAAAATAGTAGCCGTGGCTTTAGAATGTGTAGCGAACACATTCCTATCCTCGTTCTCTCGCATCGTTGGTTAGTACGGTCTACTAGCCGGGGTCCGCAAAGATGATGTAATAACAAAAATAAATAAAATCCAATCGATGAACCGCAAGAACCGCGTGAATCCAGTGATTCAAGAGGAAACCGTGAGAATCAAATGAATCCGAATGGTAACCAACTAGTGTAATCGTGAGAACCGTAGAAATCAAGTAATTCCAGATGTTCCTGTTCCCTCTCCTGTTTCTTGATTATGGAGAGTGCGTGTATTCCCTCTCAATTCAGTTCTTGTACGTGTCTTGGAGTTGTTTTTATGATTATACTTGCTGAGCATTTAGCTCACTCTTGCAGTTGTTATTTTTCCTTTCAGATGAGAACACTTAGCTGACGCCGGATAGATAGAGCAAAGGAGAGGCTTGCTTGATGAGATTGGCTGGACGGCGAGTGCAGTAAAGATTTGGACTCAGAGTTGGATCGGATTTTTGAGCAGCCACTTAGAGTTGGGCGTGGCTCATTATTGTTATTGTTTTATAGTTTTGTTAGACTTCCGCAGTTTATGATGATGTAGTTATGCTTCCGCGTCTATATTGATGTTATGAATTTTGTTTCATATTAGATGGCATCTCTCTAGATCCAGTATAGTAGATAGGTATACTGTATTGGAGCCATGGATGATATGGCAGATGTGTGATCCTGTGTGGTGTATTATAGGCTTTGAGTTAAGCCTTTTGATTAGTTGTGTGCTTGTACAGGATATTTGAACAGGTTGTACCGTTTGGTTTTCGTCCAGTTGTAGAAGAAACTCTGCCGGATTTTCTGTAGAATCCATAAGTTAACTATGGGCTTTAGAGTGTGTGTAGTCATTGACGGAGGTTATTCAATAGAGAATAATTCGGTCCGTCACAATAACAGCACTGGAAGACTTGTCATCGAGGAAAGAAACGGACAAACACGGTTGGGCACAGTGCAAAGTCAAATATGTCGAAGCGTGGGGGGTTTCTTTAAGGATACGGGAGACGAGCGGTAGGGACGACGGAGAACAGGCGAGCAAGACGGGAGCCAAAATGTTGAAATCAGGGGGGTGGAGGCAGGAGGAACCTCAGGGGCCAAAGAAGGAGCTAAGGGTATGGAGTATTTGGGGCCACGCTTACGAAGGTGTCGGCTCGATGCGGAAGACAAAGGGGGAGAGACGGGTTCAGATGGCGGAGAGAGGGAAGGAGAAGAGGAGAGGGATTTCGAAGCGAGATTGGGCCACGGAGTGGCAAGACGAGAGAAGTTTGGAGGCGGAGAGAATTGGGTATCGAGAGGGAGAGGGACAGGGGAGAGAGGATCCAAGGAAGCTCGGGGACTAGAGGGAGAAGTGGCCACCGGCGCCATGGGCGCCGGCTAGGAAGGACGAAGGCGGGCAAAGCAGGGATTCAAAAACGGCCAAAGGACTTCAAATCAAAATCGGCATTCGCCTTTACATTGAGTTGCCACAGCAGGTCTCTTGGTCCGTCGGGCGATACATGGGTGTGGATTGCAACTGGAAATTGCCTGTTGAGGTATTCTTCTTCTTCAGATTTGATTCTGAAGATCTTATGAACCGCTATTTAGCTTGTGGTCCCTGGGTTTTAGGGCGGAAAACCATCCTTCTCAAAAAATGGATGCCTGGTATGGTGCTGGAGAAGGACTCTTTCCAATCGTATCCGATTTGGATCACCTTGTCCAAGGTCCCTAATGAATATTGGACCCCTTTGGGTCTGAGTTGGATTGCCAGTGGAGTTGGTAAGCCCCTTTTACTGGATCCAAGCACTGCTAAAATGGAGAGGCTTAATTTTGCTCGCGTCTGTGTTGAAGTAACCAGAGGTGCCCATCTCCCTTCTATAATCAGACTGAAGTTAGGAGCTGTTGCTAGGGACTCCTCGGTGGACATTGAGGTTTGTTACCACAGGAAGCCAATTTACCCTCTGAAGGGTTGCATTGCTAATCTGGGTAGTAAAGCTGCTGGGATTATTGAGAAGTCTCCTTGTCTGGCTGATATTAGTGAGCCAGCTGGGGATATTAATGTGTTTGTTGGAGGCGCTCTATTGACCTCTGCCTCGTTACCCTCCTCTGCTATTCTGGAGGGTAGCGTTGAAACAATGCCTCAAGCAGGCTAGGGCCTTTCTGCATGTGTTGCAGGAACGATGGTTTTTTTTTGCTTTTGCTGAGATCAGCTTTTGTGATGCTGGGTATCTTGCTATTGGTGCCTTTGTGCTAAAGGATCTGGAGCTGTTGAGATTTGCTGGTGTCTTGACAATTAATGCTGGATTTTTGCTTGCTATTTGGTGCTTGTGATGCAGCAGGAGCATGAGTTACATGGTTCTAATCTGACAATTTCGCTCTGACAGGGCGATTTTCAAAATTCAAATTCCTTCCTGCAGCCTGTGCGGCTCTGGCTGCGCCGCCGCCGGCCATGGCCGGCCTCTTGGGGGATTCCCTCGCCACGTTCTCGGACCTCTCCGTCCCCGGCCTTCCAGCTCTTTCTCCCTCTGTGCTGCCCACGATGGAGGTGTTTGGAGCGTCCGACTTTCCACCACTTCCCATTAAATCTGCGGTCTCCCCAAATGGCCCTGATGCCGGTTTCCTGACGCAAGTTGTGGGCTTGGAAGCTGGGTCCTGTCTCCCTCAGCAGCCGGTTCTCCCATCCCACCCCATCTTGGATGATTCTGGGACTCTCTGCGGTAGCCCGTTGAGCTTGCCTGCTAATCCTATTGAGTCCAAGGTAACCCCCAAATCTACTGGCTCGTCATTAAATACAGCAATCGCCCCTCTGCCTGCAAAATCTTGGGCCAAAGTCGTCGAGGTTAAAGGTTTTCGTGCCTTTAGCTCTCTCAAATTTTTTCCCCCCTCTATCGAATCTGCCTTTGATAGTCCTTCCCCTCCTCCTCCTGAGGTCGTGAAGCAATGCGCCGCGTTCTGGGGTTTCACTCTGGTGGGCTTCTTCCCCGGCAATCCTCCCCACTTTTCGGCTGTAAATGGAATCGCCCGGAAAATTTGGGCTAAATTTGGGATGCGTCACGTTGCTGTGAATGGTAATGGGATTTATTTCTTTCAGTTTGATTCTGAACCTCAGATGGTGGCTTGTTTGTCTCGAGGACCTTGGGCCTTCAAAAAGTCCCCTATTTTCCTCAAGCGTTGGTCACCGGGTATGAGTCTGGATCCTGAATCTCTCATGTCGGTCCCTGAATGGATTTCGCTATCTAATGTGCCTCTTGAATTCTGGACTCCAATGGGTTTAAGTTGGATTGCTAGTAGAATTGGTAAGCCAATCATTTGTGATTCATTCACTGCCTCTATGCATCAGGTGCATGTGGCCAGAGTGTGTGTTGAGCTGCATAAGGGTGCCCCTCGACCAGCAAAAAT
>JAODPA010012887.1:0-13435 GCA_025585075.1 Nepenthes mirabilis
ATTTAATGAATAAGATAAAGGAAAATATAAGAAGATATTGTTATATCCAGATGTATGAGTACCAAGTACCTCAATTAAGTTTGCATTATTCAAACCGAGACCATTCTAGCAGTTCAAGGATGGATAATTTGTGTAATGTATATTCCCAGTGGAACCATTGTACATTGTTATGTGCTATGTTAAGGACATTTTAAATATTCTATGATTGATAGACTGGCAAGGCCACAGACTTGTAGTTAGATACTCTTAGCATTGCCTAGCTGAGAGTGATGGACTGTAGTACATAGAAAGTAAATACTCGATTAATGGAGATGTAAATATATTAACCTTAGATTCACATTAATGAAAAATATCATTCTAGTAAGACTTTTCCTATTGTGACATTGATTATTGATATGAGCATGTGTAAAATAATGGAACTTGTGGTCGTGTTATTTTCCATGTTATTCATTTGACATTTATATGTTGCACCTGGCCCATAGTGCCTGTGTGTTGTCACTTCATATTTTGAGTTTCACCGGTACTTTATTGTCTTTATTGTGCTCTTAACATATTTTATAGTATCATTGCACATATATACTTACTAGGTATTCAGCCCACTCTTGCATCCCTTTATTTTCAGATTTAGTGATAGGCACAATAAAAGGGCCATATTGGAGATTGATGACAGATTGTCTAAAGACCTTGCATTATTTCAGGAGATTTTGGTAATATAATAGTGATATATAATTCTAGGAAGATCCTTAATATATAAGAGAAAACTTAGTAGTTGAGGAAGTTAGATAAGTGATGTTTAATGGAACTTTCAAAAAAAGTTGTTGTTGAAAGAGCCAGAAAATGTGCAAGTAAATAAAATGTGTAGCCGTAAGTGATGCTTACTATAGCTGTATAATGCTAATGGAATTCCATTTTGGGGAGATGGAGATGGTGCAAGGGCCGTATTCCTTGACCGTATTTGACTTGGTGCAGTTTTTGGAATATTTCCTTTATTATTCCCCTTTCTCTTAGCACTCCAGTTGTTGCTTCTCCTTGATGTACAGTTTACATGCTGTTGTTAGCACTTTATTTTTGTCATTGAGTGTTGTACACCTTGGCACCTATATCTATATAAAATATATTTATTTCTGTTGGGTCCCATGTCCTGGCCTATGAAGGATTTCCAGGCCCATGAAGAATTCCGAGGCTCGCGAAGGGTTTAGAACCCCGCGCAGATTGGTTAGCCCAGCCCAATAACCGGAACGCATGAAGAGCCACGCTGGCGGAAGGCAACGGAACTCTGCAGCGCATTAATGCGCTGCCAATAGAATGGCGAAAAGACCAACTAATGGAGAAGCAGCTGGCACGGCGCCAACGGCGCACGCAACCGCCTGCAGACAGCCAGCCAATCCTTATTCCGGAAAAAACTAGGCGAGGCCGGTAGCGCCAGAGGCCTGCCAACCACGGCAAAACAACAGCCGACATGACCGGAGGTCCACGGCAACGACCAGCGGCAAAAGAGCCCTTGCAATGGACGTCTTGGCGCCCAGAGTCCAACGGGGAGGAGCCTATAAGAGCCCCCACACCCCACAGAGAAAAGGATTCCGACTCGATTCTAATCCCACTCTTCTCTAGCCACGATCATTGAGACCCAAGCTCTGATCTCATAGCTCACGCAGAAGCAAGAGCTGGAACTGAGGAGTGACTCACTTTCGTTGGCAATAGCTAGCTCGCTTCCATCCCCCAACGTCTTCTCAGACTACGAGAAAGTCAGCCACCCATCGCGGTGCATCAAAGGAGCCGGGCCTCCCATCACCTGCTCACTGCATTCTCCACACCATCATTCACGCATCTCTTACGCTTTCACAGCATCCAACTGCGCATCGCTCATAGCGTGCGCCATTTCCGTTCATTGTGAGAATTTGCTGACTTGAGCGTCGGAGCGGCCTCGGTGGGAGAAATCCTGCCGGACCCCTGACCTCTTGTTTGTTGTCTATGTTGTGCAGGTCCAGGTTCATAGAGACGGAGACCGGACCCTTCTCCTGACGCCACCGCGTGCTTAGGAATCCGAAGGCTATCTAATCCGTACAGCAACCGTGGGCCCGGGACGCAACATTGGCACTGTCTGTGGGAAGCTGACGAGAAGCCAAGTGTCTCTTCCCCACCCTGCTCCTGAATACCAGAAAATGGTGAACACTCGAGCGCAAGCCAGCGCTCCGGCGATGGAGGTTGTTGCCCAAAACGAAGATCGCCCCATCGGGAACCAAGGGAACGACCGTCCAGCGCCTGACGTCAACTGCCTAGCTGCGGACATGGACGACGTCAAACTGATCCTTCGCGGCTTGTGCGAACATACGGGAGCCCCGTGGCCGGGGGCCGCCCCTCCAGCATCTCAAGCATCCACCGCAAAGAAGGCCAAACATCGAGCCGCGGCCCGTAAGAGGCAAGCCAACCAGCTCGACAACGCCGCAGCCCAGGAGGCCCCAGGCGGAGAAGATCCCGACGAAGCGGAAAGCCATCCCGCCCGCGACGATCGGGAGGAGATCCCTAAGGGACGTAACCCCTGCAACTCGCGCACCGACGGGAGGTTTACCGCAGCGGGCTCCAACGGCGAACGAGCCACCCATGCGGAGAGTCGCCATCCCCGACGAGCTCAACCACACCTCCAAGGAACACGGAGCTCCGCGACGTCATCAATGCGTGGAGAGGCTCTACGAACCCGTCGATGGAGGAGAAAGTCAAAGTGTTGTGGGACACCCTGCATAAGGAGAAGCCCACGCCCTCCTCCGCCGACCTCTGGAGATCGCCCTTCGCCATGGACTTGCGGACCCAACCGTTACCCAGCAAGTTCAAGATGCCAGTCCTGGAGGGATACGAGGGAAGCAAGGACCCAATGGACACCTCAACTGCTTCCGTACTCACCTTTCTTTGCAAGGGGCCAGCGAGGCCCTGATGTGCCAGAACTTCCTCGTCACCCTCAGGGGGGACGTGTTGCTCTAGTTCCACGGCCTCCCCGTAAACTCCATACGCTCGTTCGATGAGCTAGCTGACAGCTTCCTGAGCCAGTTCGCCTCCAACCGAAAGGATGAGAAGTAACCATGGCACCTGGTTTGCCTCCGCCAAAGGTCAGATGAAAGCTTGAAGCGGTTCCTGAATCGTTTCATCACCGAGGCACGACGGATCCCCCAGCTCTCTGACAAGCTGAAGCTCAACGCCTTCGTCGCCACCCTGGCGGCGGGGGACTTCTTCAAGCACCTGTTGCACCAGCGCCCTCAGACCTTCCGGAAGGCTGAGGCCATTGCCCAGGCGTACATCACGACCGAAGAGGCCAATGAGGCGAAGCGCCCTGAGCGAGCGGACCGGCCCCCGGAAGCCCCCAGAGCATCTGGTGTGAGAAAGAGGGATAGCGACGAGTAGCGCTTCCTAGAGCGCCGAAAACAGCAGTGGCCCCCGCCAGGGCCCAAAAAAGACTACAGCAGAGCATCCCTGACCCCTCTGAACGACAGTAACACGAACATCCTGATGCAGATCCAGGATAAGAAGTTCTTCAAGTGGCCAAAGACGCCAAAGGGCCCCAGCGGCAACGACCAGACGAAATACTGCCAGTACCACCATTACCTCGGACACTCCACCGAAAACTGCCGGACCCTACAGCAGGAGATCGAAGATCTGATCCGGTGAGGACACCTGAAGCGGTTCGTGAAGAGCTCAGGGTAGGGACCAGCAACCTCTGATGGTGAACCCAGCGAGCCTCCGAGGGCTCGCATGGCCGCCGGCGTGGTTAACATGATCTGCACCACAGCCGCCGCAGATGCCAAGTGCAAGCCGCTGAAGCCAACTTCCAGCAGCAAGCGAGCGAGGATAGGGGATAGGAATGATGTCATTAGCTTTAGCAGTGACGATATGGCTCATGTAGCCTCTCCCCATACCGACTCCCTTGTTGTATCAGCCCTCGTTTAAGGCAGTGGGGATGACTACCAACTGAAACGAGTTTTCATTGATAATGAAAGTTCTCAAAATTTGCTGTACCTCACTGCCTTCTTTAAACTTGGACTAAAACGGAGCCAGATGAAAGCCACCAGCAGACCATTGTACGGCTTGGACAATGAGCCGGTCCCCGTGCAAGGGATAGTTCGGCTGGAAGTCACTATGGGGACCCGCTCGCGCTCTTTGACGCGAGAGTTGGCGTTCCTCGTTGTTAACCTTCCATCCGTCTACAATGCCATATTGGGAAGACCTTTCCTGACCACCTTCGGAGCCGTTACATCCATCCCATACCTGAAGGTGAAGTTTCCCACCCCGTGGGGCGTGGGAGAAGTCCTCGAAAATCAGGAGATGGGACGGACGTGCTATCTGTCCCAAATCAACCCCGCGGTGCCATGCAGCCCCGACGAAGACCTTGACCTCCGCGATGAGACCTTGCTGCAACAGGCCCAATCCGGAGAGGAAACGGAGGCGGTTCCTATAAACCCCTCTGAGCAAGAAAAATGCATCAATGTGGGCAGATCTCTCCAACCCACAGATCGCGACCGGCTGATCACCTTCCTTAGGGCCAATTCCGACGTGTTTGCCTGGGTCCCCGCTGACATGCCTGGGGTACCGGCCGAAGTTATCATCCACAAGCTAGACCTTTACTTGAGCCGAAAGCCCATCCGGCAGAAGCGGAAGAACTACTCCGTCGAGAAGTTGGTTGCCATAAAGGAAGAAGTGAAGAGGCTCTTGGACGCGGGATTCATCAGAGAGGTCCAATACCCAGAATGGCTGTCCAACGTTGTGTTAGTAAACAAGAGCAGCGGCAAGTGGCGGATGTGCGTCGACTTCACTGACGTAAACAAGGCTTGCCCCAAAGACAGCTTTTTGCTCCCCAGGATCGACAAGCTCGTGGACTCCACGTCCAGGCATGAGCTCTTGAGTTTCATGGACGCATACTTTGGGTATAACCAGATTTGGATGGACCCAGAAGACGAGGAGCACACCTCGTTCATAACAATCCAGGGGACGTATTGCTACAAGATGATGCCCTTCGGGCTCAAGAATGCTGGCGCGACCTACCAGCGCCTTGTGAACAAGATGTTCGAAGCCTATAACGGACAGAACTTGGAGGTGTACGTCGATGACATGCTCGTGAAGAGTAGAATCGCCAACAGCCACGTCAACGACCTGGACGAGACATTTCAAGTCCTCCGTCGGCAAGGGATGAAGCTCAATCCCTCGAAGTGCGCCTTCGGAGTGACTTCGGGAAAATTCTTAGGCTTCATCGCATCTCAGCGCGGCATCGAAGCCAACCCAGAGAAGATCAAGGCCATCCTCGACCTGAACCCTCCGCGGACGATAAAGGAGGTGCAGAAGCTGACCGGGCAAATAGCAGCCCTCTCGCGGTTCCTCGCTAAGTCAGCAGAAAAATACTTGCCGTTCTTCAAGGCGCTGAGGGGCACCAAGTCGCAGGGGTTCAGGTGGAGTGAGGAATGCGACGAAGCTTTCAGGGAACTGAAGACTTACCTCTCCAGCGCACCGCTCCTAAGCTCGCCGCGCGAAGGAGAAGATCTCTACCTTTACCTGACTATGTCAGCAGCGGCCCTTAGCTCAGTGCTAGTTGCGGAGCATTAAGGAAAACAACAGCCAGTGTACTACGTAAGCCGGGTGCTGACGGATGTGGAGGCCCACTACCCGCACGCTGAAAAGATGGCGCTCGCGCTTGTCTATGCGGTGCGAAAGTTACAGCCCTACTTCCAGTCGCACCGGATTGTCGTACTGACAGATCAGCCGCTGAAGTTAATCCTGCAAAAGTCGGAGACGTCCGGACGGTTGGTTAAGTGGGCCGTCGAACTAGAAGAGTTCGACCTGGAGTTCCGGCCACGGCTAGTCATGAAAGGACAGGCTCTGGCCGACTTTATCATGGAAGCGGCAACACTAGCGCAGAAAGAAGACCACAATCCGGGAAGCGTGGGAGACCACGATCCTCCTGTATGGACCCTGAATGTAGACAGATCATCCACCCAGGCAGGCAGCGGAGGTGGAGTCATGCTGAGGACGCCCGAAGGCATGGAGATTTTGTACTCCATCACATTGGCCTTCTTGGCCACTAACAACGTGGTGGAATACGAGGCCCTCCTCGAGGGCCTGCGGCTGGCAAGGGAGTGTTCCGCGCGGTCGTTGCTCATGCGCAGTGACTCCAAGCTTGTGGTCAACCGGGTGAAGGGGAACTCTGATGCCTTGAACCCACAGCTTGTGAGGTACTTAGCGAGAGCAAAGGCCCTGATCCTTGAGTTCAACCGGTTCGCGATCGAACACATCCCAAGATCGGATAACGAGCGCGCTGATCGACTGGCCCGGGACGCGGTTGTCGAATCCATGGAGTAGTATGCAAGAGAGCCCAGGGAAGTCCTGACCGCACCTAGTGTCGACGTCGAAGACAAAGAAGTGCTGCAGGTCGACGCGGAAAACAATTGGATGACGCCGTACGAAAAGTTCCTGACTGAAGAGGCCCTGCCCGACGACGCCAACGAGGCCAAGCGGATCAAGAAAACGGCGGGATGGTACACGATCCTCAACGGGAGATTGTACAGGTGAGGGTTCTCTACTCCCCTCCTGAAATGCTTGACACCAGCGGAGGCCGACTATGCGCTGTGCGAGGTGCACCTGGGACTGTGCGGATCGCACATTGGAGGCAAGAACCTTGCATTCAAAGTCATGCGACAAGGGTTCTACTGGCCCACTATGAAGTGAGACGCTATGGAGTTCGTCCGGAAGTGTGAAAGTTGCCAAGTCCACGGCGGTATGACATATTAGTCACATACGGAACTGCACTACCTCCAATCCCCATGGCCGTTCGCACAATAGGGGCTCGACATACTAGGGCCCCTACCTTTGGCTTCCGGACAGAGGAAGTTCCTGATCGTCGACATCGACTACTTTACCAAATGGGTGGAAGCTGTCCCTCTTGCCAGGATCACTGAGCAGAACGCGACGGAGTTCCTCCGTCAGTGTATTGTTTGCCGCTTTGGGATTCCTGAGGCCGTGGTGACCGATAACGGAACCCAATTCACCGGCAAGCGCTTCACAAAGTACTGTCGCGACCTCCGCATCAATCTAATCCATACATCCGTGGCACATCCTCAGGCCAACGGATAAGTCGAGGTCACCAACCGCACATTGTTGCACGGGTTAAAGACTAGGCTGGAAGACGGAGGGGGCTCCTGGGTTGAAGAGCTATCGTCCGTGCTTTGGTCGTATCGAACGACCCCCCGAGAGCCAACGAGGGAAATGCCCTTCAACCTTTGCTTTGGGGCTGAGGCAGTGGTCCCCGTGAAGGTGGGGATGCCAAGCCTGAGGATCGAATGCTTCGACCCAGCCACCAATGAACAAAGGCTCCGGGAAAGTCTAGACCTACTCTCGGAAGTTCAAGACGCCGCATAACTGCGGACCGCAGCCTATCAGCAGCGTGTCGTGCGGTACTACAACAAACGTGTAAAGGCACGCCCTCTCGAAGTTGGGGATCTGGTCCTTCGGAGCGTAGAGGCGGCGGGAAAGACTGCGAATAGGAACAAACTCTCCCACTTGGTGAAGTAGTCGATGCCCATGATGATGAACTTTCTTTGCCCCGTGGCAATGGGAAACGGGCCGAGAAGATCGAGCCTCCATTGTGCGAAGGGCCAAGGGGCCTAAATGGTCTTCATGTCCGCGGATGGCTGGCGGTGAAGGTTGCTGTGAAGCTAGCAGCTTTCATATTTCTTCACAAACTCAAGTGCGTCCTTTTTCATCGAGGGCCAGTAGTAGCCCTGGCACATGACCTTGAAGGCAAAGTTTTTTCCACCAATGTGCGATCCGCAGATCCCAAGGTAAACTTCGCCTAAAGCGTGGTCAGCCTCTTCGGGAGTTAGGCATCGGAGATATGGAGTCGAGTAGCCCCGGCGATATAGCCGTCCGTTAACCACAGCATACCAGTCGATCGTCTTCCTGATCCGTTTAGCCTTCTCTGTGTCCTCTGGCAATGATCTGTCAGCTAGATAACTAAAGTAAGGCGTCATCCAATTTTTTACTTCAATAATCTGCATTACCTCTTGTTTCTCGATGCTGGGAGCGTTTAGGATTTCTCGTATGTCCCTCGAGTACTGTTCCGAATTTTTGGCTGCTGCGGCTCTGGCCAGCTGGTCCTCCTTCCAGTTTTCAGTTCAGGGAACTTGAACCAGAGTCAGCTTGTCAAAACCCTGGGCGGCCTGCCTTGCCTTTGCCAAGTACTTGGCCAAGTGAGGGTTCTTTACCTCAAAGTCTCTATTAACCTAGTTAACGATTAGCTCGGAGTCACTATAAACTGTTAATCTCTTGGCAAAGCATTCCTTGGCTAACCGCAATCCGGCTAACAGTGCCTCATACTCGGCAACGTTGTTGGTTGCCAGGAAATTGAGCCTGAGGGTGTATTTCACCTCAAATTCGTCGAAGGTCATGAGGACCACTCCAGCGCTACTGCCAGTGTCCGTAGACAATCCGTCCATGTGAAGTATCCATTCTGGAACTTCATCAAGCAATTTTGTGCTTTCTTCGGGCTGTTCCTCGAGAACTGGGGTTGCAGTTTTAACAATGAAATCAGCCAGTGCCTGCGCCTTTACAGCAGGCCTAGGTTGGAATTCGATGTCGAACTCGTCCAACTCGATAGCCCATTTTACTAACCGTCTAGAAATGTCGGGTTTCTAGAGTATACATATCAGAGGCTGGTCCGTGATGACCACTATCCGGTGGGCCTGAAAGTAGGGCCTTAACTTCCGCGCGGAGAATATAAGCACCAAGGCAAGTTTTTTTGCACCCGAGTAGCTGGTCTTTGGGCCGGTCAATGTTTTACTCACGTAGTAGACCAGCCGTTAAGTGTCAAAGTCCTGGCACACGAGGACAGAACTGAGGGATGCCTCCGACACCGCCGGGTAAAGGTATAGTTCCTCTCCGCCCTTGGGTGACACTAACAATTGTGGGCTGGCCAGATACCGCTTCAGTTCATTGAAAGCTGTCTGGCAGTCTGCTGTCCATTGAAACCCGTTGGATTTTGTTCCTCTAAGGGCCTTGAAGAAGGACTGGTACTTGTCGTCGGATTTCGCAAAGAAGCGGGACAGTGCTGCCAGCCGTCCAGTCAATCGCTGAACGTCCTTTACGCTCCATGGTGGAGCCATGTTGGCGAGAGCCTTGATTTTCTCTAGGTTTGCCTCGATCCCTCGTTGGGAGTTGATGAAACCCATGAATTTATCGGAGGCTACTCCGAAGACACACTTAGCCTGGTTCAGCTTCATGTGATGCTTACAGAGCACCTCGAACGACTCTGCCAGGTCGCGGATGTGGTCGCAAGTGATCTTACTCTTAACAAGCATGTCGTCGATGTAGACCTCCATGTTGGGACCAATCTGTTTTTTGAACATTTTATTGACCAGTCGTTGGTAGGCCGCACTAGCATTTTTCAGTTCGAAAGACATCACTTTGTAGCAATAGGTGCCCTAATCAGTCATGAACGAGGTGTGTTCCTCGTCCTCCGGACTCATTCAAATCTGGTTGTAAGCCGAATAGGCATCCATAAAGCTTAGCAGCTCATGTCCAGCTGTCAAGTCAACCAGCAGGTCGATCCTGGGCAAGGGAAAGCTGTCCTTCGGGCAGGCCTTGTCGACATCGGTAAAATCGACGCACATCTGCCATTTCTCGTTGCTTTTCTTTACCATGACGACATTAGAGAGCCAGTCCGGATAGTGGACTTCTCTAATGAAACATGCGTCCAACAGCTTCTTCACCTCCTCTCGAATGGTAATTAGCTTTTCAACGGAGTGATTTCTCCGCTTCTGCCTGATGGATTTTCGGCCAAGATCAAACCCCAACTTGTAAACCATCACCTTCGCCGGAATCCCAGGCATGTCTGTTGGAGTCCATGCGAAGAGGTCAGCATTCCATCGTAGGAACGCGATCAACTCATCGCGCAGTGGTCCGGTGAGTAAGCTGTCGATCTATACACACTTTTCCGTCTCCTCTAGGTCCAGTGGGACTAGATCCATGGCTTCACTGGACTGCGCTTGTTGAAGAGTTGTCTCATCTCGATGGTCGAGTTCCCCAACAGTTCTAGTGCTGCCGCTAGGGGCAATCTGAGACATGTAACAGGTTCATCCAGTAACCTAGTCACTCAGCACCTCTCCCACACCGTAAGGCATTGGGAACTTCATCTTGAGGTGCGAAATCAAGGTGACCGCCCCGAACACTGTCAAGCAAGATCTGTCCAGTATGGCGTTATACACAGAGGGTAAGTCAACTACCAGGAAAATAAGTGTTCAACTTGCTATTTTTGGATACGTACCCAAGGTGACCTCTAATTGGATGGTCCATTGAACAGTCACAAGCTCGTTGTCAAAGCCATACAATGGGCCTTCAGCAAGTTTTAGTTTGTTCTTTTTTAAGCCTAGTTTGAAGAACACATCCAGGTAAAGCAAATCCTTAGAACTTCAATTATCGACGAATACTCGCTTCAACTGGTAGTCGACACTACCATCCGAAATGAGTGCAGATACGAGGAGATCAGCATGGGGGATATTGCATGAGTTAAATCATCATTATTGAAGCTAATGGTGTTGTCCGCCGTTCGTTGGTTCTTCCTCCAAGTCTGCTATTCCTCGCCGCCGGTTGGGATTTTAGTAAGTTGGGTGGTGATCATATTAACCACTCTTACTGCAACCTAGTTTCGAGAAGGAGACTGCTCCTACCCCTCTCCGCCAGCTGCTCCAAAGCTCTGTCCGGAGCCCCTGACGAACTTGGTGAGGTGGCCTCTGCGAATCAACTCCTTGATCTCCCTCTGTAGCGTCTTGCAGTCCTCAGTTGAATGCCCAGCAAAGCAGTGAAAGTCGCAGTTCTTCAACTGGTTCCCAGAGTCCTTCTTCAGTGGTTTTGGCCACTTTAGGAACTTCTCTCCGCAGATCTGCATGAGGACGTTTGAGCACGTGTCCTTCAGAGGCGTGAAGCTGGTTGGCCCGTAGTCTCTGCGTTCCGGTGGCTTAGTCCTGTGTTTCTTCTGGCAGGAGTGATCACTACGGCTGTACTTCCTTTTTCCCTCTCCAGGGAATGATTGAGGCTGATCTGCCCGCTCTAGGCATTTTGCGTCGTTAGCCTCCTCTGCTGCAGCGTAGACCCGGGTGATGGACTCCGCCTCCCGGGAGGTTTGGGGATTCTTGTGGACCAGGTGCTTGAAGAAGTCCCCATAGGTCAGTGCCGAGATGAAACTGCCCAGTTTCATCTCCTCCACGATTCAGAGGATCCGCCCAGCCTCTGCCACAAAGCGGTCCAAGAATCGTCGCGGGTTCTCTCCTGGCTTCTGCTTGATGTGGGAGAGGTGCCACAGTTACTTCTCTTCCGGTCGCTCGAGGCGTACTGAGCCAGGAAGAGATCCGTGAGTTCTCGAAAGCTATCGATGGTGCATGAAAGGAGGTGATGGAACCAGATTCAGGCATCTCCCTTCAGTGTGAGCGGGAAGTAGCGGCACATCGCTGAGTCTTCCAACCCTTGTAGACTCTGATGGGTGCGGAAGTGATCTAGGTGGTCAACCGGATCACTGCTCCCATCGTATGAGTCAAGGGAAGGCATCTTGAACTTGGTGGGTAGTGGACGATTCAGGATCTCCCTGTGAAAGGAGATCGGTCCAAGTCGATAGCGTGCTCTTCGTCCTAGAACACGCAGTTCTAAATTTTATCCACTTGCGGATCTGCGCGAGTGGCGTTGGCAAATCTCTTGGAATTAAGGTAAGCCCTCAACTCCGTCTTGTCTCTGGAGGGTCCAGCAGCCGGCTGGCTACTGCCTCCAGTGGACCTGGCAGTCCTAGAGGCTCGCTCCTGGACTGCGTTCCCATCTTATGTCCGAGAGTATTGAGAATTTCTTCTCATCGGACTTTCTCGCAAAGTTGTGCTCCCGGAGTGTTCTTCAGGCCTGTTCTGGCCAGGAACACGTGAAGAGGCTGGGACCAGATTATTTTCGGATCTCTCAGGCCTTTTAACCGGCTTCTTTTTCCTCTGGCCACCCTTTTTGGTGGCCGGCGCAGGAACGGCTGTCGGAGTAGCCGCCTGCTGTCGCTGCTCTTTTTTAGAGAAGAGTATTTGGAGCAGACGATTGTTGGCCTACATCTGCTCCACCAGTTGTTGGAAGTCGGGCGCTAGCACTCCGCCTATTGCCCATTGACAATGGTACCAGCAGCGGGGCCTTGGGCGGGATAAATGACGTCTCTAGTTTGGGCTCTCGTGTTCACCATTGCGAATGGATTAGACGGTGAAAGAGAGCGTTGTGAAGAGGTGTGGTTGGCTTTTGTAAGCGCTTCCCACAGACGGCGCCAATGATGCGTGCCTGGATTCAATTTCGAATAGATTTGGATTTTTCTGGATTATTTGACTCTGCTCTATTCATTGAGTCCGAATCCTGCACACCACTAAAGTGAACGAGAGGTCAGTGTATCGACGGGAGGTTGTCCTACCGAAAATACTCCGATACTCAAGTCAATAAAACCTTCTAAGCAGGAAAGGTAAGCTGGAAAGCAAGATAAAGTGATACTAAGTTGGTCGGTCGAGAGTGTTGCCTTGTCGAGAACGTGAGCTCCCGCTTCCTACTCACAGAGACCGTGAGGAAGTGAAGTCCCGAAAGCGTGGAAGCTTCAGGGAACGACTCTCAGAAAGTCGAAGAGGTCTCCAGGAATCTGGAGGCCTTTGGTGGGATTTGAGGACGAATGCCTGGGTAGAGTGAAAGAGATGATGAGCCTCTGTCCAATACTTTGTAAGCGTTCGTGGGCGTTGTGTCAGTAAGAGCTAGCGTTGTCTGAGTAAGGGTTTTCCTTGTGTGAATCAGAGCTTGCATACGTAAGAGATTGTCTACCCTGAATGAGAATTCTAGGGTTTATTTAAAGGATGACAGGGTGATCTCCCTTAGTTGGAAGGCGTGATCCCCTACGTTATTCTGGTCAGCCCTCCTTCTACGGAGAGGCGCTAGTTGCCAAACTGACTGAGATTGCTTCCTTCATGGCGGTCAGCGGCTTTCCAAATTGCTCACATTCCTTCTGTATTTTTTACCGTTAGAGAGCTCCAGTTGGTAGGAGATTGAAAAAATCTGGCACCTTCCTTATGGGAATGACGTTGATTTTGTCAATGTCCTTTTTGGGTACTGGCTGAGATCATGGAAGGTGCTGAAAGAGCCGTTGCTAGTCGTCTGCTGGATCGTTGGCTCAAGTGGGTCAGCCCGTAAAAAAGCCTTTTTGGGCCTACCGCTACAGTACATCTGGTCAATGCTCGAGTTGACTGTCTGTAAACGAGTTGGCCGCCCGCTGAGGTCTGGATGGTCAATACTGGCGTTGACCGTCTTGGGCCTTTCACGATTTGGGCCTGCGTCTCCTGTTGGGCCGTTTTTTAGTTAACCGTCCAGCAGGCCGTTTTGGGCCTCCTTGGACCTTGGGCTAGCTCATATTGCTGTA
>JAODPA010012909.1:0-13435 GCA_025585075.1 Nepenthes mirabilis
ATAAGATATTCAATGATATTTATTATAGAATTGTATTCTGATGTTGATGGGTCTACTCACAATACAGGCTGATCCGATAGTCAGCCCACTTGCCAGCGAAACCCATGAAAAGTAAGGCCCGGGAGATCATCCAACCAACTCATATAGTGCGAGCTGGCCCAGGAGAAAATGATGGGTCAGTATCAGCAGACAACATCTACGATTCAATCAATTATCACTTAAGTCCACTCTCCACCTTATCGATAGCAATTTGCTAGCACAGAAGATGCCAGTGCAGCAAACTTCAACCAATGGTGGTAACGGTCAATCCTAGAGAATTATCGTACCTGCCGACCAATGATAACTCAGCCAATCCATGTAAGAAACAGCCTATCCTCTGTCAGCCATTACTAATTGTTGTTACGTCACTGCCACAAGACGGCATATGGCAACGGTGGTTCCCGTCAATACATTAATGGTCGACGAATTCTAATGGAACACCTGTCACGAGCTTTAACGCCAAGGCCTTCTCTACAAAACGTTATAAATGTTTCTCACTATTATAGAGGGGGAGAAAAAAGAAAAGAAAAGAGAAAAGAGAGAGCACTTAAGCACATAGAGAGGGGGAATTGATTTTTGATTGAATTAACCATTGAACGAGAAATAAGAGCAGCGAAAGAACCAAGCTATCTTTCCTAACACTGCTTTTCTTTCCTCAGCTGCTCCTTGTTGAGCGCATCTTATTGAACCACTCACCTAGCACAATATTTCGGAGCCTTGCCTTCTGAACACCTCAAAACCGCTCCCAATTGAGTGTATTACAGGAGCTCAATCTTTCTCTCACATCCTCAACATACATGCATTTTTATATTCTCTTACATCATATCATTTTTCTATTTTCTTGAAAAGATTTCTAATTTGAATATTGGAGGATAAATTGGAGAGTGATTCTTACTAATCCGTTGATTTCTTGTTGTTTGTGGTGCGTAGAATCCAAGTTAGTAGAAAAAAAATCGGATCCGCTCCAATTTGACCTACAGTGAAAGATCAAATGACCCTCTAATTCGTATAACAATCGAAATCTTGGAACATATCATTGGCCCCCTTCTGTGGGAACGATGTAAAAGTTTAACCACCACTCAACGCACTCACATAAGCAGACATAGTCAACACCAGAGCGCAGACTAATGTGTTAGTCAAAAAAAGCTCAATCCAAGGCGACGACCCCTGTGGTCAATTTCTTGAGGCCAATGTCCGCATTGGCTGTCTAAATGAAAAACGTGTTCAAAATGCTTCAAAGGACTAACAACCGTCTGGACGAATGACCGTTGGGGCTCTTGCCCCCACCACACAAGCATCAGTTTCAAAGAATAAGAGATGAAGGCCGAAGCAACTAATCGAGAAGACCTTGTGGCCTGATGACGCTGGGACACTGGAGGCCTCAAGCAACAGCGTCCAGACGTGACCGGAGGGTTGTCCTAGCCACGGGATGCAAGAGGAAAGCCCTAAGCGGCGAAAACTTCGCTACTCTTGTAGTGACCGGAGGCTCTCATCCCAGGGGAAAGCTTCATGTAGCATGCAACCACCCTGACTTGGGAGATGTGTGGGTGCGCACCTCTCTCCAAATCATTCGGAGTTGAGAAACTTTCTCAATGTTAAGAGGGTCGCATCCGCCTTCCGAATGGAAAAAAAAGGTGGATAAGATATGGCAGCGCGTATTCAGAGGTGAGGCCAACGGGAGGGTAGCGAACCCGAGAATGTCATCTTTTGTGGTGGAGATCCGCGCATAGTCGCTACCCCTCAAATTTAAGATGCTAGCCTTCAAGCCGTACGATAGAAGTGCCAACCCAATTGATCACATAGGCCACATCCACACTCAGCTGAACTTCCAAGGCCTATGTGGAGTTGTCATATGTCAGTGCTTCCCTTGTCAAAGGAGACGTGCGCCTTTGGTTCTATAATCTTAAGTCGAACTCTATCCGATTGTTCGAGAAGATTGCTGACTGCTTCCTATCTCAATTCATCTCTAGCTGAAGGGAGGTGAACTAGCCTTGGCACCTAGTTTGACTTCGGCAACATTGGGGTGAGAGCTTGAAGCGTTTGCTTGTGCGGTTCACCACCAAGGAACGGGGACGACTACTGTCTCCAAGGATCACGCAAGCAGTTATAGATGGAGCCAGCGCCCGGAAAGAACTCTGACTGTAGACTCAAACTTCTCTGACCGATACCGACATAAATATCTTGAGACAAATTTGGGACGAGAAGTTTCTAAAATAGCCAAAGATGCTAAAGATCCGGAGGGAGGAGATTAGTCTAAGTATTGTTACTACCATTGATTTTTGGATCATAGCATCGAAGACTGTCAGACGTTACAAAAGGAGATCGAGGAGCTGATTAACGGAGGCTATCTCACAAGGTTCCTCTGAAAATTTGGGCAGGCCCACGGGAGGACAAGCAAAGACGGAGTAGAGCAACTGATGAACTAAGTTACGGTTGGGGTCATCAACATGATATCCACTCATCCGCATAAGAACGATGCCCTAGACCCATCGGAGAAGGCTTCTATCAGCAAAAGGGTAAGGGTAGGAGTTAGGAAAGAGATCATTAGTTTTAGCGATGAAGATATGGCATATATAATAACTCCCCACTAATTACCCTGGTTGTACTGGCACTCGTTTCAGATGGTACTTTGAACTACCAATTAAAGTGAGTATTTATTGATAATAAAAGCTTTCAAAATTTACTCTACGTCGACGCTTATTTCAAACTCTGTTTGAAAAGTACTCAGTTGAAGTAGGTCGAAAGACCACTATATGGACTTGACAACAAACCAATTCCCATCTAGGGCTTTGTCCAACTTGAAGTCACGCTGGGGGCTTACCCGAGGACAGCCTCCAAGATGTTGATGTTCCTCGTGGTGGACCTCCCTTCAGCCTACACCACTGTTCTGGGACGACCGTACTTGACAGCTTTTGGAACGGTAACGTTAATACCTCACTTGAAGATAAAATTTGACCCCGTTAGGCATTGGAGAGGTCCTGGGCAACCAAATGATTGGTTGGACCTGCTACTTGGTCCAAATTGCTCAAGCGACCATCGGCCAGCCAATCGGAAACCTCAACCTACAGGATGAGGCCACCTTACAACAGTCTCAGGCCGGTAAGTCCACGGATCAAATACCCTTAGACCCTAATGAGCCTAAGAAGTGTGTGAAGATCAGAAGTTCCTTGACAGGTTTCGTGCAAGACAACTTGATTACGTTCCTTAGAAATAACTTAGATGTCTTTGTATGGATGCTTGCAAACATGCCTAGGATACCGACCTAAATAATGGTCCATAAGTTGAGTCTCGATCCTGGTCACAAACCTGTTCTACAGAAGTAAATGAATTATTCGGTTGAGAAGCTAATTATCGTTCACGAGGAGGTAAAAAAGTTACTTGACGCTGGTTTTGTCAGAGAAGTCTAATACCGAAACTGATTGTCTAACGTTATCCTAGTAAAAAAGAGCAACGAAAAGTTATGGATATGCGTACATTTTACTGACGTAAATAAAGTATGCCCCAATGACAACTTTCGGCTATCGAAGTTCAACTACCTGGAAGACTCCGCTTCTCGCCACGAGCTGCTAAACTTTATGGAAGCCTACTCGGATTATAATGAGAATAGAATGAGCCTAAATGATGAGGAGTATACGTCTTTTATGACAGATCAGAGAACCTATTAGTACAATGTCATACCATTTAGTCTGAAAAATATTAGAGCTACCTATCAACGACTTGTAAACAAGATATTCGGAGCCCAAATCGGTCAGAACGTGGAGGTGTATATGGACAATCACATTAAAAGTAAAGTCACCGACAACCACGTTTGTAACATGAGCAAGAATTTTGAGGTCCTCTAGGTGTATCGAATGAAACTCAACCCAACCAAGTGCTCGTTTAGAGTGACTTCTAACTAATTCCTAAATTTCATAATATCTTAGCGGAGGAGGCACCTCGACAACTCCAATCGCCTCAGCAGGAGGCACATCAACGGCCACAACCGCCTCAGGTGGTGGCCCCTCAATGGTATCAGTGTCTCTGGTGGCCCCCTTGACTCCATTAGCTTCATTGATCAAGCTGACGACCACTATCACAAGAATGTCGCCAGACGCCACTGCTGTACCTGCGAGCACCTCATCTTTGCCCAATATGGCCTTGATCGCTGGCTCAGCTAGAGTGTCTGCCGTCCAATCTCCACCTACACCCCTCTAAGCAATTTGCCATCTATTGGGACCCTTTATTGTGCCAACACTGGCATGAAGGTCGACTCAACTCCAGCTTCGATGTCCCAAGAGCCCGAGGTCGACGTAGGAGCAGTTGCAGGCTTGGTGTCCTCTGCTCCCCCAGAGCTAGATGCCTGACCCAAGGAGGAGGCAAGAGTAGAGGTCACCCTCCTCGAAGTCCTCCCAAATCGCCGCATCCACCCAAACACAGTGTCATCCTCTTCAGAAGTAAAAATAGAATCCAAAAAAGTGTCATTGGAAGAGGAGTGGCGCTGCTTTGTCAGCCAGCTTGAAGGCTCTAAAATGACCAAGGCTCTCGGTATCCTCTGACCAGTGGTCATCTCTTTAAGGGCCTGCTCCCATGCTGCAATAACAATGACCTCTGCAGTCAGCTAGTGCCCTCTCTCTTGAAAAGTTGAAGAGTTGGCCAGGACAAGGTCCATCAGAGACTTTTCCAGAGTCTTCTCATTGTTGTCCAAGGACTTGGTGAGATCAGCAGCAGTGACAGCGGTAGAAGACACAAAGAGATACCAGATATTGGATGGCGTTGGGAATGAGCCTCGCCCCTAGCACCCTTAGAGATGTGAAGATCGCATACAACTCCGATGGCACAGGAAGGAGAAGCCCTCCCCGCATGTGAATCTCATAAACTGTAATGAAGCCCTACGACGAAGAACAAGTCCTGTCGTCTTTGCTAGGTAGTAAAAACGCCATGCTGCCCTGGATCCCAGACTGAGAGCAATGACTGCACTCCAAAGCTTGAGTATAAGTCTCTAGAAGGTTTTGGTTACTTGCTCCAAGGCCTGGCATATCCGACGGCTCCTTGGGGGAATTCCGCAAGTCTGAGGGAATGCCTTCCTTTGACGAAACTTCTGGCGGCCCTCCAGCCAAGGCCCCATCAGAAACCTAGTCCTCGATGACGTGAAGGGCGTAAAGGTCCCCTTCAACCAGCACCGTCAGCGGTCGGCCCATTTTCGCCTCATGCGGTAGGAGATTCATAGCGTAGAAATTGTTAACTTGGCCCCATCTGTTTGGGGCCTGCTATTCTGATCCGACCTCCAAGAAAAAGAAGCAAGACCTCTAGTCCTTCGGTGTTCTAGGTCTCATCCTGCTTTGCTGGAACCAAGCACAAGGAACAAAAAAAACCCAATCACCCTCCTGTCTGATCTGGAGGAGCACCTTCAAGGTCCAAGTGTCCAAGGCGACGCCCTTTGGCACGGAAGAAGGAAAACAAGGTGACCAAATATCAGACAACGTCAGGGAGCAGGCAGGCAGTAGGAATCCCAAGGGACACTGGAATCTCACGAAGTTGCCTCTAAACTGGGATTTGGAGGCCAACTCGAAGATACTCCTCGTAAAGGGTCATGAACCCGCAAGGAGGAGCACAAGCTACATCTCCAACACCAGGAACCACGTATGGGGTGAAGCTATGAAAGTAGCCTTTGCTAGTCAAAACCTCCATGACCTGACCGTACATGATCGATCGGATGGCAAAGTACTCTGGGAAGCCATTTGGGAGTTGCACAAATTAGCAAAGAAGTATAGTCAATTAGAGTAAGGATCCCTACAAAGAGACGAAGAAACAGCTTGGGGGCTACTGTTTGAATAGGCAACGCCCCTACCAGAAACGGCATCGTATGAAGGCATCAAACCGACACACCCTCTACGGCAGCAATGACACGTGGCATCATTGCATAACGTTGCACCTTTTCACTAAAAGTGTCATTATGACTTGTCAGCGCATCATCTGTCACCACCATCAATGTGCAGTGACGTTTTGATGGACAAGACTATGACCCCCGGATGCACCGTTTTCCAAGGCAAAAAGCAGATTCTGCGTGGCCTTGGCGGGCTTGATGTCGATATGCCCGACTGGCCTCCGAGCCTAACGCTTGGGATGGCCGACCAAGTGGCTAGACATTGGAAGACCGAGCTACCTGCTGCCCTATCTGTCTTACTGCCGGACGATAGGTCACACCACTCATTAAGTCATCCAAGAAGATAAGAAAATGAGATTTCAGAGGCTCGAGAAAAAGATCAAACATTCAAGGGTTTCATTCATTAACTTATTTTACAAAGGACAAAATTTGTATCAGTAAAAGTACATAGTAGTAGAAATAATGCAAAATACGTGGAGCAAAAAACTGGTGGCGCATGCCTGGAAATGGGTTCGGGAAAAACACGTATATGGAGGATAGTTGTGGATGAAACACCACGCGGACTTCATCTAACTACCATGGCACGTCCCGACCGGAAACCAGGCACTGCAAGAGGTGAATGGGATGCAATTCTTTGACAAGGAAGAACAAAATACCTCCGCCAACATTGAAGAAGCTTCCCACTTGAAGGCTCTACCTCCGGCAAGCTCTGGCGACAACCACTAGAGAAGAGATTGAGACAAGGCCACTTCCCAAGATATTGGAGAATCCTGGAAAACGCCTGTCTTGAGGAGATCCTTTTGGAAGAAGACGTCTGAACATCTGATGGAAGTGAAAAATAAGTTGGACCTTACAACTGAGCTGTCAAGCACGGCGGCACAAGAACAGCCAAAGTAGGGTTCAGGCGGCATGAGAATAGCCAGAATAGTGGCAACACCGTGATCGCCAAGCGCATCTTCGAATTTCCTAGGGCTCCATTTGATCCCAGTGCAAGGCAATGGAGGGCTGAAGACGAGCACGAACTACCACATCACTTGGTGTGGGGATGAACCTTGAGGCAAAGAGAAAGAAGGCCCTCCATTTATAGACGAGGGAGAAGGATGGCAAGCTCCCAGTAAAAAAATGCGTCAGCGAATGATCGACCTGGAATTGATGCCAGGCCTCAGTTCAGAACAAAATCATTCCAAACAGGGTATCGAATCCCTGCGCCATGGTTCGGAAAGTTGTAAAGCACTAGGGGAAGGGATGTAGCTCTTGAAAACTAGTGACTGAGACGTCTCAGGAAGAGACACATGAGTAAGCTTAGCAAGCGACGTCCCATCATCTGACATGCCAGAGATCGGAGAGTACTAGCTCCTTGGCATGGGAGGCTACTGATAGGTGTAGTGATGATACGGGCCGATTCGACAGCCAGCTCACTTGCCCGCAAAGCCCAATGAAAAGTAAGACTTAGAGACCATATGATCAGCCTATTTATTGCAAGGAGTCCCAGGAGGAACAACGGGTCAGGATCAGTAGACAGCCTCTACGACTCAACCAATTACGACCTTAGTCTGTTCTCCACCTTATCAATAGTAGTTTGGCAACATAGAAGACGCCAGCACAGCAGATTCTAGCCAATGGTGGTAGCAGTCAACCCTGAGGAATCACTGTATCCTCCGACCAACGGCAATCTAGCCAATTCATGTAAGAAACAGCCTGACCTCTATCGGCAATCACCAACTGCAGTCACGTCACCTCCATAAGATGACATTTGACAATGGCGCTCTTGTCAACGCCACACAAGTTGGCTAATCCTGATGTGACACTTGTTACGAGTTTTGGTCTCAAAGCCTTCTCTATGAAGTATTACAAATACTCCTCACTATTGTAGAGGGGGAGAAAAAAGAAAAGAAAAGAAAAAAGAGAGAGCTCTTGAGCACACAAAGAGGGGGAATTTGTCTTCGACTAAATCATTATTTGAACGAAAAATAAGAGAAGAGAAAGAACCAAGCTGTCTTTCCTAACACTATCCTTCTTTCTTAAATCGCTCCCTGTCGAGCGCATTCTAGTGAATCACTCACCGAGTGCAACATTTTGGAGCCTTTCCTTCCGAACACTTCAAAGCCGCTCCCATTCGATTGTATTACAGGAGTTCAGCCCTCCTCTTACATCTCCCACATTCGTGCATCTTTATATTCTCTTACATTATATTATTTTTTTATTTTCTTAAAAAAATTTCTAATTTCAGCGTCAGTGAATAAATCGGAGAGTGTATCCCGCTAATCATCTACCCTCTTATTCGTTGTTTGTAGTGCGCGTGATCTAGGTTAGCAGAGATAGATATCGGATCTACTCCAATTCGACCCGCAATGAAAAATTGAGTGACTCTTTAATTGCTAAAATAATCAGGATCTTGGGACGCATTAAATGTTTAATTAGATTTAAATTAATTAATTAAAGATTTAATTATAGGTATTAAATTAAAGTCTAATTTGGTGTATTGAATTACAGATATGCGCAGGAGGCATGACAGGATGTGACCATAAATTCATGACGTTGCGATACTTTATGAAAGAAAACTTGAAGGCAGGTAAAAGTGCTTTAGTTAGGGTTCTATCAATCAGAGGTTCAATTTTTTTTTCTTTAATAAAAAATTTTTCAATCCATAAATCTTTAAGGCTGCTTCTTAAGCCTGTTGAACATTTTTTTATACATTTTGCTATTTCATAATTTAAGTGAAATAATATATTAATGAATCTCATTTAGATTCATCAAAATAATAAGTGAAATCAATTGTATAACTTTCTTGTATTTTGGTCAATTTAATGAACTATACTGCAAAAGTAGAAGCACTTCAATATAAATTTTTTTTTCTTAGACATTTATCTCCTTCTAAAAGCATAAATCACAATGTGTATGGAAATTGCCTAAAAATACATAAGACTCTTTCTTATATAAGTAATTGATTTTGTGTAACTACTAAGATTATGTACAATAATGCGTCATTAATTGACCGCATTTCAATTACATTAGCATGAACAATTCAAAAAGTGAATAAACGTAGGAGCAAGACACCATAGTCCCAGAAATTACAGAAGTACGAAAGAGAGTCCTTGTGAAAGACACCAATTGTGGCAGGGTGGAGAGACGAATTGGAGCTCCACCATTAGACCGGAATGGAAGGAGCTGTGCTTGATGATCACATAGCATTCCCTATTCGGCTTCATACATGCAAATATGGCGATGAGGGTCTTTCATATGATGTGAAGAGTTTGATCAGGATGGAGAGGCGAGATAGAGTCCAAGAAGCAATTGTTGTAAGTCTTTCAAATATAATAAATAATTTGCAAGGGAAATCTTGGTAGATTCTCGATTAAAGTTCATGATACCATTTGTCAAAAGGTTATTAGCAACTGATCATCTTGCAAACTCTATTCCAGATACACTTCGATACATAAAATCTAGGAAAAAAGAAGTTAATGGTGCTTTTAGGTTTTGAATTGTATAAGATATCTCGACCAGAACACTAAAAGAAGTAAAGATAGTCTAAAATGCTAGGTTTATCCTCACTGTGAGCCACCAAAAAAAAAAAAAAGAAGAAGTTGCATGAGACAAGGTGTAGTCCAGCTTGAAACAAGGTTGGCATAGTGCACCATCGTGCACTTGAGCTAGAAAATGTGCCGGGCTGATTTAGATAAAAATCTGCAATTGGATTTGAGAGTCCAAATAATTGAATCGAGAGTATTTGGGGATGGATTGAAGTCAAGCCATGGGACAAGGGGGCCAACTTCAATACGGACTTGGGGAGGCCACCACCGGCCGAGAATCAGGAATAACGTCAACGACTTTGGGATACCAAGGGAGATCGATGCCCAGGGTAATATGTTTGGAGAAGAGAGTGGTGAGAGGCACGGTTGGATACCAGCTGTTAATCCAAAGAAAGGTGCCCATCCCATCACTGATCTTGTAATGTGTGGAAGACCTAACATAATGGTGGAGATTCATAATCTTCCTACAGCTCCACATTGTCTACTAAGGGATTTTAAAAGTCCAGATATATTTGCCCCTAAAATGATACCTTTTGATCTTGTTTGTCCAGCCAAACGAGGATCTCTCATGGAGAAACTTCTATGGCAACCAAGTTAAAAGGGTCATGTTCCATGAACAATCATCCTTATGCCAAGACCATCCTCGTCTCTACCTTTGCAAACATCCATCCAAGCAAACTGTGGTCGAGAATTTAGGATCAATCGTGCTATGCCACAGGAAACACCAAAGCATGAAATCAATCTGCTTGAGGACCACCTTTGAGAGGATGCATAATGAAGCCCAGTAGGACTGAATATTCTGGAGAATGGATGAATGAGTTGGACTCTCCCGGCAAAATGACAAAAATTTATTCTTTTAGCATAAAATTCTATAGACACTATCGAAAAGCACTCAGTAGTTGGTATAACTAAGCCAAGTGCCGATGAGGAATGCCAAGATAAAACGAAGTAGGAGAAGTGAGCTTAAATCTTATAATGGACTCAATAGCCGGAGCCATATCAGGGTTTTCAGAGCAGACAAAAAGGTTACATTTAGCAGCACTAGGAGGTAAATCAGACCAAGAAGAGAGAAGAGATAGGCTCTTTATTAAAATACCGATAGGAAGAGGATTAACACCAGAGAAAATAAGAATATTGTCGGCAAAGCCAGCAAAACAATGTCTATTAATCCACATTTCCAATAATACTTGAAGGAGGGAGAGAAGTTCACATGGTAACGGATCATGCCATAAAGGATCTCCATATAAATGACAAACAATTATAGAAACCAAGGGTTACCTTACCTAAGATCACGAGATCCACTAAAAAACCCTACCATCTTGCCGTTAATGAAGATAGAATAGGATTGGGTGCATACGCATTGATGCATCCTACTGAACAAGAATTCTTGAAAATTCCATAATCTCAAGAGTGGTGAGGATAAAGTTTCACTCAACCAAGTCAAATGGTTTCTTCAGGTTAACTTTAATACGCAAAAGATCTTTGTTCATATAATATATATGCAAAAGCTCTAGTATGAAAAAGATATTATCACTAATATATCCACCTTTCACAAAGGTTTAAAAATTTTTTATTGGGGTAGACAGAGTAGACCTAATATGATTGGTACTAATTTTAGAGATAATTTTATAAAAAATATTACAATAAACAATAAGTTTAACGTCGAAAACTTTACTCGGTCATATAACTTTAGGAATAAGGCAATTTAGAGTGCATTTAATTGCTTGAGCAGTCAATCATGACAAAAGAAGTCAATAACATCTTCAAATTAATGGGACTAACTGTATCCCAAGTGGATTTTCAAAACGCAGCCAAGAAGCCGTCATGGGTTTCTAGAGTCACCCATCCCAAAAATAATATCCCTGATCTCCTTAGATGACGAGAGGGTTGAGAAGGAACTACGTACCTACGACAGCATAGTACTAACAACAAATGAATGGAGGGCATTTTTGTTAAGAGAGTGACTTAGAAAGGGAGAACCCAATAATTGTTAGAAATAGCAAAGAATCTCATCATTAACTTCATGATGAGATCCAACCATAGAGCCGTCTGCCCTACATAAAGATATAATACAGTTGTGGTTCCGAAATTCTGCAACGCTATGAAAGAAATAACTAGTGCATCTATCACCTTCCTTAGACCACTTGGTTTTGGCCATTTGCTTAACAAATTCTCCAAGAAAAGCATATCAAGGAAAGAGTGTTTAGCGGCGTCCTCAGCTATGATAAACTGATGATTAAGAGGGTCCAGGTGGGTGGCCAATTGGGTTGCGTCAAATGCAAATCCGGCAATAGAGACCGCAGCTTTAATGTCTCTGATCTCAAAGATAGCACTTTTGATGAGAATTTTTACAAATTTCAGCTTTTGAACGACTATAAACATCAGAACTCCTTCCATCGAAGTCATCAAGGCAAGCAGACCATCTGCAAGAAGCTGGGGTGCTTGACAATGAAGTTATTGAATTCAACACTTTCGGGCGGAGGGCCTTCCAAGAAAAGATGGCAAAGGGAGTAATCAGAGATACCAACATGAGCAAAAGAAATACAGTAATTACCTTTGACAGAGAACCAAACACTATTAATAAGAATTCTATCGAGTTTTTTTGTTAAAACGATGCAGAGAGAAGTATCCATATCATTAGAAAGATTTTAAAGACCATATGTAAGGATATATGAGAAAAAGTTGATAGGAGAGCTACCTAAAATCTCATTATTTGACAGCATAACATCGATAGCTCAAAAAAAGTCAATAGATGAGCAGGAAGATATGCCGCAATGAAAACAAAGTTCTTCACATGCCCCTCTAATAAGAATCTACATTGGCTCTATAGATAAAGGAGATGAAACGTGTAGGATTATTAGTTGAATCATTGGAGCGACGATGAATGATCTGATCATGGCACTGAAAAATAGAAACATCGATAACAGTAGGATTTCAACTAGCCCAACTGCAACCTATTCCTGCGTATCTATGGTTTATGGCTTCATGCCAAGGCATTGTCGCCCATAACTTGTCCTTCATCACTCTAAGTAAAATACAGAAAACTCACTAAGATGTTTCCTACAAAATGTAAAACAATTTACTTTTTATATACGAAAACATGATGTTTTTAGTTATGTAAAATATAATACTTCAACAATTTAAAACCTAGTTCGAGCCACGTTGAAACCCTCCCTTAGCCCATGCTCATCCATCACCCAACACAGTCTGGCGGAGATGGCACTTGGGTCATTTTCTTCTATTTATTTCATTTAAAAAAGCATATTAATATAAAAAAAAGTCACTCTAAAATTTCCCAATAAATCCCCATCACCTAAAAATATGAAAATTAAAATTCATGTGGAACGTATTGTCGAATTTTTTTTTAAAAAAACTATTCACCGAAAGTATTAACAAAACCATTAAAACATTTAATATTTGTACAAAAATTTAAAAGTTTTGGATTAAGGAAAAGTCAGTTTTAATTTTATCTTTGTTTATTTTATTTAGACTAGCTAACTACAATGAAAAAATTTCGATAAATAATGAGTATCTGAACTATGCCAAACTCTTAAAATAAATGGGTGCTTTAAGATTTTCTAACATAATTTTAACCACAATAAAACTTAAATTAAACTTATAATTATTGTAGAGCTAATTTTATAATTTGGTAAACTTAGTTATATGTTTTGTTTATAAATAAAATACTTAGAAAACAATGATGGAAATCGAATTCCACATTGTCTATGGGACGTCGTTTCTTTTTGTGAAGCGACCAATTTCATTTATAAAGCATTTTTCTCTAAACCAAAGATTGAAATAATATATTTTCCCAAACTAGATTTTCTATCCAACCAAATAGAACGTATATGAATGTTGGAGACCAATCGATTGGTCCTTCTAGGTTTTGGATTAATAAAATTGTCAAATCTTTTAGTTTTTGATTTAAAATATAATCTCATATTGGGTTTGGATTGTATATATTTATATAAAAAAAACTATACAGAATTATAGCCGCTTATTC
>JAODPA010012920.1:0-13433 GCA_025585075.1 Nepenthes mirabilis
CTTAAAATTATCAAAAATCTCCTAAAATTTCACTTGTTTTATTCTTTTCTGGCCTTCTCTCTCTTTTCTCTTCCTTTTTTTCCCTTCCTCTATCTTATCTCTAAAATTCGCATCAAATGACTAAAAATCAACCAATGTGATCTTTTATTAAAAAAAAAATTGGTACATATACACCTATTAAGTGCTCATCAAGTACCAAAGTATAAATCATACAGTTCAAAAGTTTCTCTCAAGCACACATCAGGCGCTTCTATTCTATTTCAAACATGCACATGCGTCCCTCAAACATATATTGAGAATGACTAATCTAATTAAAATACTCATGAGTGCCTCAAACATGTTTTCTAGGCAGAACTTTATTACTTAAAATACGCATGTGCGTACGTCAGGTATCAATCAGACGTCACTCAGTTTGATATAACCTTGTGAGAAAATTGATCTTGACTAAAACCCCATTTCATCAAAAATAATCATTCTCTATCTTTCTCATTAAATATTTGATTTGATATCCATTCCTTATAAAAATATTCTCATTCTTCTTCTCTATCTTTCTCTCAAGAGTTGCTATCAAAGTGTGTTCAAAATAATCAAAAATAAATTCCCTAAAAATTGTGTAAGCTTTTATACCAGGCGCTGGAGTTTGAATACCAAGGCAAAATTTTTCCCAAGCATACACGCATGGGACAGGTGCCCATCAGGAGCAGCGATCACCCAAAAACCATTAGAAATAGTGCATGAATGTCTTTTACGATCCAATCAGGCGTGCCAACAGTGTCACAAATGCATATATATGCCAGTCATGCGTGATTCGAGCATTATTCCTATTACTCATTAAAGAACTCTTTTGCTCAAGTGTGCCTTATTTGAACCTCCTATGAACCTTCATACATTTGGCCAAAGAATCAAAAAATGTATATATATAATGAACATAAAACTCACATAAAAGTAAGTCATCCCAACACATATTATACATGTTTTGTTATTAATGTATCTAACAAGCAGTATTAATATTCGATTTATTGACATTATTATTAATCAAATTAATGGTGATGTTAGAAATGGGCCAGCCTAAAAGGCGGCCGGCTCATAAGGCGGCCGGCCCACTGATTCAGAGAACAGTCAATGCTTCTATTCACCAAGAGCAATGTATCAGTTGGTCGGTAACGGCCCACATCATCATTCTTGCACACTGAAAATCGATTGCCTTAACTAGACAGAATCATGTTTTGTTATTAATGTATCTAACAAGCAGTATTAATATTTGATTTATTGACATTATTATTAATCAAATTAATGGGGACGTTAGAAATGGGTTAGCCTAAAAGGCGGCCGGCTCATAAGGCGGCCGGCCCACAGGGTCAGAGGACGGTCAATACTTCTATTAACCAAGAGCAATGTATCAGTTGGTCGGTAACGGCCCACTCCAAATGGCCCACGTCATCATTCCTGTGCACTGAAAATCACTTGTCTTAACTAGACAGAATCATGAATATTGTCCCAGATCACAATCTTTCTGAGAATGGCAACTCTCAACTTAGCGTATCATCCCAATATTCACTGCGATATCTGCCGCGTGCAGGATCTTCCCTAGAAAGGAAAGAATCCCCTTCATTTGATCGTGGTTGCCTAAATAAGCACTTGTAATCTTCGTACCAACCCACCATAACTTTATGGGACAGCTGGTGGCCAGCCTTGCCCCCCAAGCAAGGCTGAGAAAGCCCAGAGGATATAAAAATCCACGGGGACAAACTCCAAAGATAGGCATACATTAATACTCACACAATCAACCAAGTCCTCGAACACCGCTCTCTAGAGCTCTCTCTCTATCTACTAGGACCCCTGAGAATTTTCTCATATTTCTTGCCTCCACGACACTAAAGCCGCTCTCCACGAGCGCACTATCACAAAGCCGCTCCACGATGAGCGCAATCTTCCCATATCAAGACTCAAGCAACTCCCTTTCTTGCGTCGTTTATCATATATTTCTACCTTGCATATTTCATCTTCTAAGAAAGATTACTGACTTGAATATCAAAAGATATATAAGGGAGTGAGTTCCACCAATCCTCTAACCTCTTGTTTTTTCATTGTAGTATGCAGGATCCAAACCAAGGCGTACTAAAACAGACACCCACATCTGTTTGACTCGAAGATCCAGCGATATCATAATCCGTCGACAATTTGGATCCAGGACGAATCATTGAAACCATTATAGGAAGGCGAACAAAAGGCCTAACCGGCATCTACATTGAAGTAGACATGGTTAACACCAAAGTACATACCAGTGCTCCGACTAAAGACCTCATCCCCCATGGTGATGATCCAACTACGGATAGCCATTCGGAAAAGAGACCAACGCCCTTCATGCAGGTGCTCGCCAACTAGGTAGACAACATATCACAGATGCTCTAGGCACTTTTTGAACGCCGACACGAGCTGGGGGCTCCTTCCACCACCACCTGCACTTCGGCATCAAGGTATAGAATCCAGAGGAAGAAACAACTAGTCTAAAAGGCAGGACGCCCGGATGACCTCATTGCCAGAATGACTTCGAGCGACGAGGTCCGATCCCATTTGGAGGGCCGATTTGGCCACAAGACACTAGAGGAAAGCCCAGAGCAACGAAACCCTTGTCACTCACGTAACGAGCAGAGGCCACCGGCTCGAGAAGGGGCCTCGTGTAATATCCAGCCGATCCTTGACAGTAGTTGGCTAGCCTCACGCCACTCTCCAAATCACTCAGAATTATGTCCTACCTCAACGCAAAAAGAGCTACGATCTCCCCCGGAGTAGAAGAGCAAGTGGAAAGGATATGGTAAAACGTGTTCAAGGGAGACACTATCGGACACTCCGTAGATCTGAGACGATGGCCATTCACAATAGAAATCTAAACGTACCCACTCCCTAAGAAGTTAAAGATGCTGACCCTAGAGCCCTATGAAGAAAGTACCGATTCGATGGATCACCTAGATCATTTTCGTACCCTGTTGGATTTTTAGGGCCTGGGAGAGATCGCTATATGCCTATACTTTCTGCTGACCCTAAAAGGGACGCTCAGATTTGGTTTTGCCACCTACAACCAAATTCGATCTGGACATTCCAAGAGCTCACTAATAGCTTCTTGACGCAGTTCTTTTCTAGCCGAAGGGAGAAAATACAGCCTTGGCACCTAGCCCGCATCAAGCAAGGGCCCCATCAAAGCCTAAGAAGCTTCCTGGCTCGATTCATCGTAAAATCCACCGGATACCCTGGTTGACTGATAATGTGAAGCTGAGAACCTTATCTCCACCTTGGAGCTGGGTGAGTTCTTCAAACATTTTGCCCACAAGGATCCCCAGATTTTCTATGAAGTCGAGGCCATCACCCGAGCTTACATGGCTACCAAAGAGGCCAATGAGGCTAAGCACCCAGGATGCGGAGATCCGCTCCACCAGGGACCGCCAGGAGGAAAGAGAGAAATGGGGACCGCTTTGGCACCCAAGATTCGAGGAAGCAGCCCAGGATGGAACTTGGGATTAGAAGGGAATTCGGAACACCAAACCTGATTTTCTTGAATAACTCTTGGACTAACATTCTCATACAGATCCGTGAGGAGGAATTTCTAAAATGGCCAAAGTTGGTCAAGAACCTGGAGGGATGAGATCAGACCAAATATTGTCACTATTATTGATCTCTAGGTCACAACATAAAGTCTTGCCGAACCCTACAAAAGAAAATTGAAGAATTCATCCAAAGATGATACTCGATCAAGTTTTTGTGAAACCCAGAGCAAGGGTTAAGTGGGGCAAGCGAGGAAAGAACCGAGGAGCAGTAGCCGAGAAATTGAGTCACAGTCGGAGTGGTCAATATGGTGACAACCCAGTCGGACCGCCCAATGGGCCAACCTGAGACTGCTTCAAAGAAACCAAGGTTAAAAGTTAGGGACGATGTCATTATTTTTAACAAAGAGGATATGTCGCATGTAATAACTCTCCACTCTGACCCTCTGGTTGTATCCGCCCTCATTTTAAATGATACAATTGACTACCAATTGAAACGAGTCTTTATTGATAACAAAAGTTTACGCGATTTGTTTTACATTGATACTTATTTAAACTAAGACTAAAAAAAAGTCAGCTACGACCGACCAAAAGGCCCCTCTACGGGTTGGATAATGAGCTGATACTGGTCCAAGGAACGATCCAGTTGGAAATTACCTTAGGAACATACCCCAAGACTTCATCCTGCTTGCTAACATTCCTAATAATTGACTTACCTTCAGTATATAACGCCATCCTGAGCCAACCAAACCTTACTGCCTTTAGAGTCGTAACGTCGATCACATACTTGAAGGTAAAGTTTCCTACGACCTATGACATCGAAGAGGTGCTACGTGCCTAGGTAACCAGTCAGACCTGCTATCTCTCCCAAATCACTCAAGCCACTTCGGACCAGCCGGCGAATGATCTGGATCATAGAGATGAGGCAACTCTGTAGCAAGCCCGAGCTAGAAAACCAACCGACAACATCCCTCTTGATCCTAAAAATCTAGAGAAAAGTGTGCAGATAGGGGACTCACTTGTCAGACCCCTACAAGACCAGCTTGTCAACTTCTTCATACAAAACTCTGATATTTTTGCATGGACTTCGACCGACATGTCTGAAATTTTGATTGAGGTAATGGTCCACTAGTTGGATCTCGATCCAAACCACAAGCCCGCCTAGCAAAAAATGAAGAAATCATTCCATCGAAAAACTTATCACCATCAGAGAGGAAATGAAGAAATTGCTCAATGCCGGTTTCATTAGAGAAGTCCAGTATCCAAACTAGCTTTCCAATGTTGTTCTTGTCAAGAAGAGTAGTGGGAAATGGTGAATGTGCGTCGATTTTATCGATGTAAATAAGGCATACCCAAAAGATAGCTTCCCACTGCCCAGGACCGACCTACTCGTTGATACCACCTCTGAGCATGAACTGCTCAATTTTATGGACGCATATCTAACTACAACCAAATTCAGATGAGTCCTGAAAACAATGAGCACACCTCCTTCATGACGGACCAATGGGACGTACTGCTACAAGGTTAAACCCTTCGAGATGAAAAACACAGATGCCACGTACCAACTACTCGTGAATAAAATGTTCAAAACCCAAATCGAATTGAATATGGAGGTGTATGTGTATGACATGCTCGTCAAAAGTAAGACCACCAATGACCACGTCTATGACCTGAATGAGACCTTTAAGGTACTCCAGGCGCACCAAATGAAATTAAACCCAGCCAAATACATCTTTGGGGTGTTGTCAGGAAAATGCGTAGGCTTCATTGTTTCTCGATGGAGAATTAAAGTCAATCCCGAGAAGATAAAGGTTATCATGGACATGACCCCACTGCAGAACGTAAAAGACGTCTAGAGGTTAACTGGGAAGCTTGCAGCGCTCTCCCATATCCTCGCTAAATCCAGAGACAAATATCTTCCCTTCTTCGAAACCTTGAGGGGAACAAAAATGAACGATTTTCAGTGGACGACCGACTACTAGGATGCCTTCGACAAACAAAAGGAGTACTTGGCAATCTCCCACTCTTGACATCTCCAAAAGAAGGTGAGGAGCTGTAGCTGTGCTTGATGGGTTCAGAGGCGGCGTTGAGCTCTGTTCTGATCCAACAGGAATCCGACGTGTAGAAGCCTATTTACTACATTAGCAAGACGTTAGCAGGCACCGATACCCACTATACGCACGTCGAGAAAGTCACGCTTGAACTCGTTTTTTGGCCAAAAAATTGGCGTTAGCAAGCACCGATACCCACTATACGCACGTCGAGAAAGTCACGCTTGAACTCGTTTTTTGGCCAAAAAATTGTGGCCCTATTTCCAAGCACACAAAATAGTTGTTATGACCAACTAGCCATTAAAGGAAATCCTATATAAACCCAAAGTGTTTGGGCAATTAGTTTAGTGGGCCATCGAATTGGGTGCATTTAACATAGAGTTGAGCAAAAAGCCGGCCGTCAAATGGTAGGCCTTGGCCAACTTCATTGTCGAACCACAATCCCAATTCTGGACACTGATCACATCAGTGACACCAATCACCGGATTGACACATCGGGCTAGACTCTCCATGTGGACGACCCATCAACCCATTCCAGCAGTGGGGCTGGAGTGATCTTAAGGGCACACGACGAATGGGAATCGAGATACTCCTTAAAACTTGGATCCCAGCCACCAACAACGTGGTTGAGTACGAGCCCTACTCACCGGGTTGAGCTTGCTAAGGAATATTCGGCAAGACACGTAACCGTCTATAGTGACTTAGAGTTGATTGTCAACCAAATAGGCGGAAGTTTTGAGACGTCCAACCCACTGCTCGTAAAATACCATGCTAAAGCGAGGAATATGGTCCAGAAATTTGACAAGATTGAGATGGTGCACATCCCGAGGGCAAACAATTGGAATGTCGACCAACTTGCAAAAGCAGTGGTAGCTTAAAGCCCAAAACAGTATTCCAAAGACATGCAAGAAATCTTGACCTCTCCAAGTATAGAAGAGCCAGAGACGCTATAGGTCTTTAACGGCAAAAACTGAATGTCGCCTTACTAGAGGTATATCATAAGCAGTTCCATACTGAAGAACCAGGATGATGCCAAACGTATAAAGAAAACAGCCAGCTGGTATACCATCATAGACGGAAGGTTGTACCACCGAGGGTATCCCACACCGTACTTACGGTGTCTAACACTGGAAAAGGCCGAATATGCATTAAGTGAGGTGCACATCGGTATCTGCAGATCACACATTGGGGACAAGAACCCTGCCTCCAAAATAATGTACCAAGGCTACTATTGGCCAACGATGAAACGAGATACCATGGATTTCGTGAGAAAGTGCCAAAACTGCCAAATTTATAGCAACATACCCCATCAGTAACCCACAGAGCTGAGGACCATTCACGCTCCCCGGCCATTCGTACAATGGAGGCTCAACATTCTCAATCCCTTTCCTGTCGCATCCGAGTAAAGGAAATTCATCGTAATGGGCATTGACTATTTCACAAAATGGGCTGAAGCCTCCCCACTAACCTGAATTATCAAACAAAATGTCAGGGAGTTCATTCAGCAGAATCTCATTTGTAGGTTCGGGATTCTCAAAGTCATCATGACCGATAACGAAATCCAGTTCACTAGCGAACGCTTCACCAAGTATTGCAGCAGTTTAGGCATTGGTTGATCCACAGCTCAGTATCCTATCTACAAGTAAATGGGCAGATGGAGGTTATCAACTGAATACTACTACACGAGCTAAAAACCAAGCTGGAAGATACCGGGGGTTCCTGGGCAGATGAACTACCCTCCGTGTTGTGGTCCTACGGATGACACCAAAAGGGATGACATGTGAGATGCCTTTTAGTTTGTGCTACAGGACCGAGACAGTCATCCCTGTTAAGATCGAACTACCCAGCCTCCGAATCAAAGGATTCGACCCGCTCAATAACTCCCAAGACTTAGGGAGCACCTTCACCTTCTCAAAGAGGCACAGGACGTGGCCAGGATGCGCACAGTCACCTATCAATAGCGGATCGCTTGGTACTACAACAAAAGTGTGAAACTTTGACAATTTGATGTAGGAGACCTAGTCCTATGAAGTATAGATGCCACTGGCAATAATATGAATATGAACAAACTCTCCTCGAATTGGGAGGGCCCTTTCCTCGTTTTGGCCATATTGCAAAATAGGGCATATAAGTTTCGAGCCCAGAATGACGAATTGGTCCCAAGGACCTGGAATGCCATCCATCTAAAAAATTATTACCAATAAGGGTCTCACTAAACCCAAGTAGGTCTAGCATACATTATTGAGCATGCTTATAAGATTGTATTACGTTTAATAAACTAGCTTGTTTACTTCCTTATCACTGTCATTCTTGTTTGCCTGTCCATATGAATGCTTGTGTGATATCGCATGAGTTCAACTGAACTAGGCTACCCCTAAGTCAAACAAGTTCTCATTCGCTCGTTACTAAACCTCTGTCCCACACCAAGCGGCCCAAACGAGGTCGAATTTAAACCTCGGTGCCACACCGAGCGGCCCAAACGAGGTCGGATTTAAACCTCAGTGCCATATCGAGCGGCCCAAACATGGTCGGATTTGAACCTCGGTGTCACACCGAATAGCCCAAACAAGGTCAAACTTAAACCTCAATCCCGTACCGAATGGCCCAAGTATGATCGAATACCGAAACCTTAAGAAGCTTTTCAGCACATGTGCGACAACTCCCCAAATAGAGATGACATCGTCAGTCTATGACGATTAAGGGGTAGCGATCTGATGCAGTTGTACTCGGGCGGCAGCACTAACTCTCCCTAGGATCCTACTACAACAGTAACTATACTTAGCCTGCAAACAATTGTATGTAAGTAGGGCTGTACAAAAATAAAAAGATCATCATTACCCTTGGAAAAATCCGCTTTTATTCATTAAGAAATTGAGTTGTACAAATGGCTGTGTGTACACAAAAAAAAATGAGGAAGAACAAGGAGTGATGGCGGCCCTATGATTGGGGGCTGGTCGAAGGGCGTGATGAGGGCCCCTCCCCATCAATGAAGAAAGACAAGTCGGACCAACATCTAGCTGCCCTATTTCTCTTATCAAAGATGTCGACAGGGAAGTCAGGGTTGAAGATGGAAGCGATCCACCAGCACAGCTAAACATCATTCTGGAATCTCGAGTTCAAGACCTGACCCAACTCCTCCGAACTGATTTGAGTTGTTAGCCCCTCTCCTCGTCTGACATTCTCACTCCGAAGAGAAACAAGTCATGCTCAATTGTCTGCAAGGCATTCCTAGACCTCCGCAACTCCTTCATGGCCTCGAAAAGTTGGAGCTCAAGGCTTGAGGCGCAGTCCCAATGATGCTAGGCCTCAAAGGTAGTGGCATCCAACCAGCCTTACAACTCCTCCACCACCCTTGAGTCGAGCCTTGTCTAGGTCAGACGATGGACCTCTCCTTCGAGCATTTGGATTCGAGATGACTGCTGCTACAAGCAAGTCTGCAAGACATTCACCATCTTATCATCCTAAAAGAAGAATGGAAAGAGGTCAAACTCACCCATTCCTAATGGAGTCGAAAGAGTTCCCAGCAACTTACCTGAATATAGGGCACAGAGGCTGCCATAACTCTCAAAGACGCCAAGGAAAGAGAGGCCAAAGTGGACGCCTGCTCCGGTTGGGGCCGATCCGGTGTAGAAGCATCCCAACGAGCCACCTCTGTGGTTACAGCCACCTCGACATCGCCCGCCAGCCAGACCTCCACCAAATGGCCCACGCCGAACTGCTCTCTAGCCAGCTCACCCGGAGGGCATGCCACCACCCGCACCAGCAGGGAAGAAATAGGAACCTCCTATGGGGACCCCGCTAAGATTCAAGTTGGGCCTCCTCCAGAGCTTCATGGTGGGCCTTCGTCCTAACTATCAGATGGGCCTCCTCCTATCGGACATCTCCTAAGCTAACAAGTTGGGCCTTCTGTTGAACCTCTTTGCTGGACACCAAACGAACCTCCTGATGAGCCTAGGCCGAGTCAGTCCAACCGGTCCCTCGACTGCCGGTCCAAGCAGCACGCCAACAGTAAGAAAAGGGAGAACTTCGGCTACAGCCACTCATGCACTAGCCGCCATGGTGCCGAAATCCGAAGGAGTGGCAAGTGCAAGCACCCCTGATGACTCACCAATGCCCCTCATACGCTCCACCATAGGAAGACCGTTGGCGGCGGGAGACAAGGAGGACGCTGGAGATGATATGGACGGCCATTGAGATGGACTATGAAATGGGTCCCTAATAAACAGGGTCCCAGCCTTCTTCTTAGACTGGGCAGGAGGGGGAGCAATGGCCTTGGCCCTCCTGCTCTCTAAGGGGGGCCCCACCGGGCCCATGTGAGTGCGTCAAAAGACAAAAGGCAATCTTTCTTGAACTCGTCCGAATGAGTCCAAATGAGCTCTGTCGGTGACCTAATGGACTCCGCTTCTTCACGGGAGGCCTTACTAGTATAGGACACCGACACGTTGCCCCAATCTGTAGACAAAGATCAATCACAAGAAACCTTAATGAATAAGAACCGGTCCTTCCAATTCTTAATGAAATCAGCAATGACCTGGCTTATGTGTAACTCTCGAGGATTTAGCGAGATTCAATTCCCACTCTGGCTGAACTAAAAAATCACCTTCACTACCGCTGGAGTCAGTGCCCTCCCCTGGAGATGAAAAAATACTCACAGAGAACACAGACACCTGATGGCATTTGCATGAAATCTTGCCATCGGAACTCCAAGGGCCACCAGAACATCGAACAAATCCCCTAGGAGGGAAAGGCAAAGGCCACTCCGTAAATAAACCTCATAAATAGTAATGAACCCCTCCGGAGAAGAGCATGCCTTGTCGTGCTCTCCTGGCACCGAGTATAAAATGGAAGCGGGAATATTGTACTGAACGTACAATGCCCCGATGTTAGCAGCGGTGAGGACGGAACGTATTATGCTAACTTCGGAAACCATAAAAATAGAAAATAGTAAATTACATAGAGGCGAAAGAGGCAGCAACTCAAGAGGAAGAAGAAAAAAGGCGGAGTAGAACGTTCAAGTGGCACCCTTTTTATAACAAATTCCACCGGAATTCTGAAATGGTTCGAGGCGCAGTCATGATGGCTTGCCACGCATCAACACCGGAAGAAATGCAGGCATGTCAAATCGTCTAACCTCATTAATGACAATCAGCAGCCATTTTGGCAATGGATGCATGGCGAGAAGGGACAGGCAAGAATCCAGAGCAGCACAACCTCCCAAGCCATTGTGCTCCACTTCTCGAGGAAGGCCCAGTTGGCAGCAATAGACATCATGAACTTAAAGCTGAAGTGACAAGCGAATGGCCACTCCAAATTCTAGCCAATTTTGACGGCAAAGCTGATCAACTATGCACTCTGGCTTACATGACGGGCGAGCAACCACCCTGGGTCTCAGCTGATTTGACCTGTGCATCCAGTGAATTGTCCACCCCGACTGTGACAGCCTGACTGGTCAGATGTCCAATTTGGATTCCGAATTCTAGCTTGCTTGATGGTCAACTATTCATTCTGATTTCCAACAGGTTTGATTGGTCCACAATCTATATCAGCCGATCTTAAAAAAGAGAGAGAGAGAGAGAGAAAAGAAACATGACGGCGTAGACAGTACGGGCAAAGGCAGCGGCTAGTTCTATTCATTAATCTCTCTTTACAAATTACAAAGCCCCTAGGGGCTAACGTACAACCAAAAAAAAGAGGGAAAAGAGAGAGAAAAAAAGGGGGAACATATGGACAACAATCTAGCCACGAATGCCCAACTCCGCTGCAACAAACTCTCAGATAGGCGAGTGATAAAATGAGCCTCGACAATAGACTAGCCTTCATCGGGCAAGCAACGAAGCAGGGCCCCAGGAATGACAATACAAGAGCCCAAGTAGCAATTCACCATGAAGAGGGAGTGAAAGGGTAAGGGGAACTTCACCCTACGATAGGAAGAAAACAGCCTCAAGCCAGAGAATCCGCCACCAACCGTACCGGCAGCAGGACAAGACTGCAAAGACGTCTATTCTTGTGGCGACCTGTCGCCTAGGGCAGAGGCACAATGACAAGAAGTTCTCATCCAACTCAGAAATAGCAACAGGCATGGCTTCAAAACTGACAAGAAAATGAGTAACCAAAGTAGCATTTACGCAAAAATGGGTGATCAACGCAGACTGTAGATGCGTCCCAAGATAACAACACCCGATGACAAGAATAGGTGCCTCCCTAAGTCGGCAACCAGAAACCAAAGCCTCCTGACGACTCTGGATCCCGACCAACTCGCTGGTAAAGGCGGAATGTGGTGCAAAGGAGTGTAGTGAGCCCTCAATTTATAGCACAAAAAGGAATCAACGACCCGCTAAATGCCAAGGAATCTCTGTCCCAGCAAATCTGCAGAAAATCATGGATGCAGAGAAATCATGCCAGAAATAGTAGAGGAGGAAATCTGACCACTTGGGGAAGGAATAGACAAGAAAGATGACACAGCATGTCACATCCTATCATGAACATATTGAGAGTTAAAAATTCGAACCCCTAGCATAGGGGGTAGTGATGAAGATGTTAGAAATGGGCCAGCTAAAAAGGTAGTCGGCCCAGAAGGCATCCGGCCCATTGGCCTAGAGGATGGTCACGCTTCTATTAACAGAGAGCAATGCATTAGCCGATTGGCAATGGCCCACTCCGGACAGCCCACATCACTGTTCCCGCACATTGAAAATCGCCTGTCTTAACTAGCTAGAGCAATGAATATTGTCCCAGATTGTGATCTCTCTGGGAATGGCAACTCTCAACTCGGTATATCATCCCAACATTCGCCGCGATATTTACCATTTGCAGGATATCCCCCAGAAAAGAAGGAATCCCCTTCATCTGATCGTGGTTGCCAAAATAAGCACCTGTAATCTTCACACCAGCCCACCAGATTTGTGCGGGACTGTTGGCGGCCAGCTTTGCCGCCCAAGCAAGGCTGAGAAAACTCGGAGGCTATAAGAAGCCTTGGGGACAAACTCTAAATATAGGCACACATCAATACTCGAATACAAAATCAACCAAGTCCTCGAACACCGCTCTTCAAAGCTCTCTCTCTCTCTATCTATCTATCTGCCAGGCTTCCAAAGAATTTTCTCATATTTCTCACCTCCACAACACTAAAGCTGCTCTCCATGAGGCATCACCGCAAAGTCGCTCCACAACAAGCGCAACCTCCCCATATCAAGACTCAAGCAACTCCCTTTCTTACATCATTTCTCATATATTTCTACCTTACATCTTTCATATTCTAAAAAAAATTATTGATTTGAGTGTTAGAGGATATATCAAGGAGCGAGTTCTGTCAATCGCCAAACCTCTCATTTTTTATTGTGGTGTACAAGATCCAAATCAAAAAGTACTAAAATAGGGACCCACATCAGTTCGATCCAAAAATCCAGTGGTACCCCATTTCGTCGATGACTCAAATCTTGGATGCATCACAAACCTATTTTGTATATTATGTATACCATTGCATCGGGAGAACACAAATAGAACATTTGAGTTTGAATAATATAAACATCTTCTTCACAATGAACCCATTAAATTTAAAAAAAAAAAAATACACATGTTTCACAAACGCTGAGAAGTTAGTAACAGTAAATTAAATGTTGAAAATATGTGTTAATTATACGTAAATATGATTCACAATAGTAATAGAATAATGCTATAAATTGCTTAAACAATAATTCGAACCGACCATAAGTAGTTGTAATATTAATTCACCATAGATGATCCTAGCTTAACGGCTGCCCTTGTAGGTAGTAGCTGGGGTTTGATAATGAAGGCCCAAGAAAAAACAACACAAAAAAGGAGTATGGCCCCATTATAAAATTAT